>JARJEC010122304.1:0-20065 GCA_030264575.1 Tachinus sp. AB-2021
ACCATTTTTTGCAGCGATCTTCATTCAATTTATAATGAGAGTGATTAATAGAAATTTATTAAAATGTTGTGAGTATGCTTCGACCACACACAAAGAGTAAAACTTTTATTACAACTGCATTATTTTATGAAATTTTTGGTCAAATATCAATAGTAATTTGATCAAAAGTGCACACAACGCGAAGCAATTTAATTACAATTAAAATAAATTAATGCAGTTTCTTAAAGAGTATTTTGAATGAAAAACCTTACCAAAATCTAAGGAATTTAGCATTTTAACTATAATAGAAAATATACATATTATATCATTTCATAAACGCTTAACAAAATGTAAGTTAGGAATTGTATCATAATACGGTCATGCCAAATTTTATTTGGTCGTAATTTAGTTTTGATCGTGGCAACATTGCTAGACGTAAAGAAATGAAATTGAATATACGTTACGGACGCTGCAATGATAACTAATTGAAAATACAGCGATTATTTTCCGGACGCTATAATGTTGAAACGTGATATATATATATATATATATATCTTGTGTGCATAGAGTATACACAAGAAACTCTAAGAATCCACGCATAACAGCTTGATCAATAATTATATGAAAAAAAACCCACACAAGCTTACCCCTACATCTTATCTGGCCTTAAGTGAATAATCTCGTGGCTCCATTTCTTTTTATCCGGAAATTCCGCTAATAAAACACTACCAACAACGGTGTTTTGCAATGGATGTCTATAGCCCACGGTTTATTTAATCCAGTTAAGATAAATATTTTACCAAAATACCACATACCTACAATGGGCACCTTGAAAAGGACGTCATTTTTCTCAACATCTTGCCTGCTTAAAATGAATCTATTCACACATACTCCGTGTGAATCGTGCGCCGAAATTGCTTACGCATAGACTGTTGCCAAACATATTCCGGAATTCAACGTCCATATAAGAAAATTACCACAAAACCCGACGAATTTACAATATTCCCTTACTCGGCTACCTAGCTAAAAATCTCAGCCTGTATAATAGAGATCAGTCATTCTATCCTATATACCAATAACAAATATATCCGTAACAATTAGTAAATAAAACAATTGGAATAATTGAAACTTTTACCCAAAAAATCAAGTCACCGCATATTGTTCGACCATAATTTTAAATATTAAGTTTATTAAATAACGACAGCTTAAAAATCATACTTTTATTATCTTCTATTTTCAAACAACCTGTGGTGATACGATGTTTTTGGTAAAAGTATCCCTTATTGAGATTATTTTATTGTTTAAATGGAAAGTTTAATGTTTTTTTCTTATAATGTCATTACGCAACCTACCTTACATTTTGTATCAATATACATAAAAATGTTCAAATTTCAGTAGAAGTAGGGGTTGTAATTTTAAAAAAATATTAATGACTAAGTTAACAAGAAATAAACGAAAAAAAATTGAAAACTATGTCAATAAGATGCATTTTATTGAAATAAGTCGACGCGTTTCTACAATTCCTACAAAAGAATGTATTACAAATTTTACCGAATTCATACATTACTTTACGAACGTACTGTATATTTGGGTTTTGGGGTTTTTTAGTCGCTTTAATGCAAATACACGGAGAAATTAAATTTTTGCAATTCTGTAGATGCTTTATTTTTGGATTCATGTTCAGTGTATTTTTTTTTTTTGTAAAAAGTAACATAAAATAATTTAAAAATTAAAAATGTTTGTTAATCGTAATAAAATAAGTCGACTATAAACTTAAATACAGCGGCCAACCATCTTCTGCGTGAAGATATTTCCTCTTTGAAACATTACCCAGAACAGTGAACTGTTTAATATTCTTGGTAATGTTGCAGAGTGCACTGCGCACAAGTTACCCCTGTAAATAATTGCAACTAGTATTCTTGTAAGCACTTTTACCAAATTAGAAATTAAAAACATTTTGAGGTCGCACTCATCACTATGGATCAAAGATCCAGTTTATCGGCAGGAACCGAATAGTACTTTTGTCAGAATTATTCACAATATTTACGCAGGCATTTCATTATGATCTAAATAAACGAATGACGAAGATTATGCTATTATGTGAAAAGCTGTATGATGCGAAAATATGAAGATGCAAGGAACTAGATAAATTGGAAGCTTTAGACTAAATACTGGAGGTGTGTATTAGAAATAAATTTAAAATAACTTCAACACAAGAAAAAGAGCTCTAATGTGAGGAAAGAAAGAGAAATAAAGATTAATGTAAACTTTAAGAAGAATGCATGAGAGATAAAAACGATATGGGAATAGATTATAAAGTTAAATATGAATAGATAGGTTTATTATAATCGAATGAGTAAAGCAAGCAGTGAAATAATGAGAATGCGGATACAATGAAGGGAGTAAATAGTTGGAGGTAAAAAATAAGGACTGAAAAAAAATTAAAGGCAAGAGTAAAATATTCTAGATGCTATAAGAAATATATAGAGATACTGGAAATATTTAACAACTATAAAATCAAATAAAGAACAAAACATGATTGCTGGATTTTTGTTTGTTTTTATGTTTTACATCATTGCTCTTAACTAAGCCAATGACTTGTGATGACGGGATTTTGATGGAATCAACAGCTTATAATAATAATAATAATAATATTAGTTTATTTGCGTTGTTAGCATAGTAGTTTTACACTTGTGAAAAGAGAAAAAATACAATCAATTACAAGATCTAACTCTAAAATTTAATATTTACATACACATACCTAAATCATATACAATAATAGAGGGAACGACAAACAAATATTATAATTTATAAATTTGAACTACCAACTACTATTTTCTAATTTGAAAATATTGATTTTAGTGGAGTAAAAAAATTAGTTAAATAAATATAGTATAACCAACCCAGCACGCCCACGGAAGGTACTCCCGCGCAACAATGGAACCGGACGCACAACACGAGAAAGATACAGAGTATGCTCATAGACCAAAACCAACGTGAGTTCCGTCTCTGGGCATGCCCTAGACACTAACACTAGATTATACATTGAATAAAACCAAATAATACATTTAATACAAGATGAGATTAAAAAATCTTCTGTATGATAGCTTCAAGTCTGCAAACCTATCTGTGATACAGCTCTCAATGCAGACAAAAGTCTTTTTTAACAAATATAATTTGACAATGTTTTTAAAGTTTAACATGGGGCGAGATTTTACTTCCTTAAGTAGAGAATTAAATAATTTTGGACCATAGAAATTGATACTATTCTTACATCTATAAGATGACTTCCGAACCAAAAGTGGATAGAAAGCTGCATTATAATTGGTAACATATTTGGGATTCGAACCCACGTAAAGCGTAACAACCTAGAGAGGTTGTTACGCTTTACAACTAAGCTATCCAGATGGTAGAATGACGAAAGAGCGAGTAAGTATTTTTAGAGGAATGTATGAAAGGTGTAGAATGTGCAGAGACTCCGTTGATAACCGTTAAAAGATGCGCGGAGTTGAGAGGAAGAAATATTAAGACAGGGAACGACAAACTGCTAAAAATGATTGAAATGAATGGGAAATTTGCAAAAATGAAATAAAATTGGATTGTGAAAATAAAAAATAAATTGTATTAAGTTGTATATTTAGCTTGACAAAAAGTTTATTATTACTACATTTCTTGCTATTTCATGATTTAAATGATACCTACTACTACTTGCATAACATTTAGTAGTAGTATTTATATTTGTTGGGTTTTAGTACTCGTATGCTCTACTCTCATAATAATTGTGTAACAATAAAAAAAAACAGATTAATCTATATACTAATGATGTATGTGTGACCGTATAGTAGTTGGTCTGAGATAAATCCATTGGTAATTAGAATCAACCTAACAAAGTGCATTTAAAATCGAATTCAAAACCGATTTAATTTAATTAAGTATTCATTTGTAGGATATCTAAAATCACGACGTTGTGGTTTTCAGATTTGGACAACTAGAAAATATTTTATGAAAAAATATAACTCTTCTCAAGAAGGAAGACTATGTTGTGAAATGTTCAGAGCTCCGCTTAATATGGATTTATCTGGTTTTAATGATTGCTCCACAATTGAAGTATCATTTGCAATAATTTGTAACCACGAGGTTTGCGATGGTCGCAAGGCCGAGCGAGTCTTTTATGAAACTTTTTCTGGCGTTTTTTTTCTGACGCCATATTGAACGGTTTGTAGGGTTTGCAAACCCGTTTTGGACGGAAGTACCTGTTGTATCATCTGGGGATCTTTAACCAATAGATCTATTTCATTCTTGGCTGGCTCTTTACTTATGCCGTAGGCAAGCTTTCGTAGATAATATTTCGGCGAACTTGTGAATGCCACGAGCGAGGATGGATGTAGATATGATGACTAAAAATGCATAAAATTAATTAACAATTGTCAAACCTATCATTTAATTTTTATTTGTTTTTGTCTAATATTTAGTGTACATGTTTTATTGTTTTCTTTTTTATTTGACATAGATTTTATATTTTAGCAACATTTTGCTAAAGTTGTGTCGAAAGTTTGTTAGTATTAGTATTATTAGATTGATGTAAAATTGACGGTTTAAAAAAAAATTGAAAATTTGAACCATGATTGGTGGTGTCAGATAGTTATTATTTTCATACATTTCCTTATAGACGACCTAGCATTTTTTTACCAACATTTGGATTGTTAGCCTTTTGTCTTCTTCCACGTTTGTCAGAAGCGCTTGATCGTCAAAATCGAAAGGCCGTTTTCTTCCTCCATCACCTTTGAGGCAGGTATCGCCCGATTTGAATGTTGGAAACAATTTTCAACTTGTTTTTTTTACTGAGTACATTACCAAAAAGTTCGTTTACATCGTGAAATTACTGTGCCGCTTTCCATCTTTTTTCGAAGTGGTTGAGTATTATAGACGAACGTGAATATTGTTTGAAACACACATTTTTTCACCTGACATTTGCATGATATTTGTATTACATAACAGTGTAGAAATAAACAAGCAAAACAAAAATAAGACGCCAATTAGAAGCATCGTTAATTTTGCAACAACATAATATTTTGTAATAAAACGAATTATGATTTGTATTTTCTTTGTAGTTAATGCCAATTTGGTATTCGTTAAGAATGTCTTATATCTTACTATTTATACGTATTCCGCAATTTAAGTATTTATTACGCTATAAATCATAGTTTTTAATTTTCAGATTTTCTTGTAATTTTTCTGTCAGCAAAATAGACTGTAGTAAAATTTTTATATATTTCTTAAGGAAAAGTCACATTACTTCAGTGAAATATGATGATATTTTACGATGTACTAAAGCAACAGCTTCTACAACAAATCACGATTCAACTCGGGGATATACCTAATATCATTTTGCATGTGTCATGTTTTACATGCGTATAATATAATTATCTACAAATAAATAACCTTTTAAATAAGTAATCTTTTTTCCGTTTGTTTAAGGTGAGAAAATTGATAATTCCATTTTATGGTAAGCTAACTATTATTATAAAAATACACAGATAGCGATTTTTATATGCGAATGATTTTGCACTTTGAACATTTGTATACAATGGGAGAGAATCCATCTAATGTTTCTCTTGGTGTTATATTAAAAAATACTTTATCACCCTTTCATCGCAATGCCTGTTGTTTGTTTGTGGTGCGATAAAGGGGTGGATAAAAGGGTTTTTATTATGAAAACAGGAAATTGTATTGTAAAAGTCTTTCTTTCTGGTTTTATTTATAGTTGGGATTTTATTAAAAAATAGCATTTTTGCATTGATTTATTTATAATTATATTAAAAATATGTTACAGTTAAATTCTAATTATAAATCGTTATAATATCAAGTACATCATTCAGTCGACACGTTGCCAACGCCATCGCCATAAGCATTTTAACTGTAAACATGTGTGTTCTAATGATAATATTGTGACATTCTAAATATAAATTTAGCTAATATTAAGAAATGATTTCAATAAAAAATTACGATTAATAAATAAAATCATTATTACATTTTAATGCTAAAATAAAAATAGAAAGTTGCTTGTCATTGGTGAATATTCTTAATTACTTAATATATTTGTACAGATTATTGGACAAATATCATAATAATTACATGGTCCAATATTTTTTATTGCACTTGTTGCGTACTTCGAATTACTGTTTTTTTATTTTGTTTGTTTTTCTATATAATTAGATATTTTCTAAAATTGTTTTGTTATTACTGAAATGCTTGATAAGATAAAAAGTGTTTTTGCAATTATTTGCGACAACTTACTAATTTTTAAAATTTTAAAAGTAATACAAATGATTATGTTTATATTGAATTTGATTTGTAAATAGAAAATTATCCGTGCAATCAGAAACATTTTTCAATTATTTATTACGCTGTCGTATGTGTAATATCTAATTGAATTATTGAACGAATCATTCTGACCAGTACACTGCCTCATTGATTGCTGTTTTAATAATAAATAAAATCGAACTAGGAATTTGCAATTTTCCAGCTGGCCACTTTAAGTAATTGCATTGGTAAGCAATTTTAATAATAAATCATCTAATGAATGAAGTTTAATCAGGTTTTTTTAAATATTTGCAATGCAATCTGGTTTGTTGAGTTTTGCATTATTTTTTTAAATATTTGTTTTGTTATATCCATAGTTAATATGAATTCTCTAAAATACTTTATGCTGTTGTCTAATAATTAATATACAATTAACACGTGTGGATAGTGTGTGACAGATTAATGGTTACAATGTTACTTAGTTTTGACAATTTCAATATTTGGATGTTTGCGAAATAATTTTAAGTGGCTAAATAACGAAATTTAATATTATAATATGTAATTTATATTATGTCGAGAAATGTAAAAAATGATCCCTGTTGCTAGGATTAGATCGAGGGGTTAATTGGCTACTGCTCATGAAATATTAGGAACAGCAAACATTTTATCTTTATGAATGATTATAAAATATTTATGATATGTTTATGAAATATTATAAAATTTGTATGAAATTATAAATTCTGGGACACACTTTTGCTTAGTGCTTAACCTTCGGATTAGATTTAAAAATATTAATTTATAATTTTTAACTGCATTTTCCTTTTTTTAGATATTTAAATAACGTACTACATTTAATATTTTGTTAAAAAAATAAATTTAAACAATAAATATCTAACAAAAAACTTTTTTTTAACCTTTGATTATTGTAAAATGAAAAGACTATTTATAGTTTTCCTAAATTATGATTTTAGAACTATTTTAATATTTGTTATTTACTTTATGAGTTATAAAAAATTAGCAAACATTTTTGGAAAGTTCGAACGTGTTTTGAGAAAATCATTTTATTTATTTTTGTTAAAAACATAAATTTCATGCAATAACATTGACTGATTCTTGACATTATTCATTTTTTAATTAATATATTTAGTAAAATTACTAAATATCTAGGTGTAATATTATAAAATTTTACTAATTTTCTTGATTTACGATTTTATATCTGGCATATCATTATACTCAATTTTATGTATATCTTTCTTTATTTCTTTGAATTTTGTGATGCATTTGCAACTTAAAAAAATATGTTACTAATAATTTGCAAATCTTAGCATTTTGTAAACATATGAATATTTAGTCCGTTTTGAGTCTTTTGTAAATTGTGCAACTTTTAAGCATTTACTAATGTTGCGCAGATATTAGAGCTAGTAAAATAAAAATAGCATTTTCTAGAATTTTGTGTTAGCTATGTCTACTTATACAAATACATACATAGTAATGTCGTAATATGCAACAAAAACTCTTAATGGCATATATTTAGCAATGTGCCGTTGCCGGCAATTTAAAATCATGAATATTGCCAGCAATGTTGCCGGCAAAACTGGAAATTTTCGATTATTACATACAAACAATAATTTGTACTTTATTACTGTAATTTTTCCTGTTTAGGACGTTCTAAAATATAATAATAAGTTGTAATCGTAATTAATAATTTACGCCTTCTAAATATCTTCTTGTTTTAAAATCGTAATTAATAATTTAAGCCTTCTAAATATATAATTCAATTGTCAATTATCCTAACTTTTTATGTTTTCCAACTGCAACTAAAAATTGTCGTCGAGTGTATTTAATTTTTTTTCAAAAAAACTATTGCTACTTTTTGCTTATGGTCATCAACAAAAACAAACTTTCGGTACTAATAAGACTAACCAAGCATGTTAAATAAACACCTATCGAGCTTGTATAGGCAAATATAATGAATTATTTATATCTTTATCTAATCTGTTTAAAATTAGATGTTAATATTTATGAATTTCTGATTTTCTTAATAATGGCAACTACAATTCCAAAAGAGCGACTGACTGTTTCTATATTCTAAATGTCATTTGCCATTAAATGAAGTGTGTTTCCAGGTCATACAACCTATTCAAATTATATTGTAGTATTTTCAATTTAAAAGGCACGTTAAAGGCTAGAAAATGTACAGATTCTGGTTTGTCAAATTATTTGTATTATGTCCATTAACAAATTTTTCATTTTATTTTGCCACCATTATTGGTATTATTGCTAGTTTATTGGCAACCACTTTATTGCAATATATCCGCTTTAAAAGGCAATATAGCCGCTTTAAAATTTTGAAAATTTCTGCAAATATTCCATACAAGTGCGAAATAATACTCTACAAGAAGCGTCTTTACGAGTATTTAACTCACTTATTCAATTCATATTTATTTGTGAAGTTGACTTTAGAACTCTGTAATGAATGTCGATTTTGCTATTGGTTGTAGATAATAATTATTTATATATTGAGGCCATAAAATTAGAATATTGTGCGAGTCGGGCTTTAAATATTTCAGAGCGCTATAATCTATTTTAATATGTGGTACATACGTTTTATTTTATTTTAAAATAGATATTTACACATAATTGATTTAACTTTAAACGAAATTACTTCGACATATACCAGATTAAGCTACTAACAATTAAAGTAAAGGTTAGGATTTTCAAGTTAAATGTTATTAAATTGGTAGCTCTATGCGTTTCTTTGTTGTTGGTTGCAAAAAAGCAAAATTGCGCCCGTATTTTGGTGCAAATAATAGTTA
Organism: Tachinus sp. AB-2021; assembly: GCA_030264575.1. Lineage (NCBI taxonomy): Eukaryota > Metazoa > Arthropoda > Insecta > Coleoptera > Staphylinidae > Tachinus > Tachinus sp. AB-2021. Next base: position 9,099 of record JARJEC010122304.1, read on the forward strand.
TTTATGTCGTACAATTTTAAACAGAATTTATGGCAGAGTTTTTTAGGCTACTGACCAGCAATGCAAAAAAATAAGCTATCTCGACAGTTTTATATCATAGATATTTTTACCAAAAGAAGCCATTTAAATAACCCAAAGACTGTTCATAAGAAGGTGCTGTCAGTTTATGTAGAAAATAGCCCGTTCTAATTAAAAGTCTAATATTAATTCAAGCAGTTTAAATAGTTCTGGAAATCCATTCATGATGACCCAGAATGTGTAAGACCACTGGAAGTACAAACTGAGCAAATCATCAAGTAAGTTGAAGATTTGGTGATGTTTGACCGCCGGGAAAAAATCTCTGTTATTGCGAGAGATATAGGAATATTAGAAACGAGTGTTTATGATATTCTACATAAAGATTTGGGAATCTTTGGCACGATGAATTACGCAGTTAATAAGTCCCGAAAAAAAAAAGTGTAAACGAAAAATTTCCAATGAGTTTTTTTTACTGCTTTATCCCAAGATGAAGAATTGTAAGTGAGCCTTGGTTACACCATTGGGGCCCTCCCACAAAGCAATAGTTTATGCAATTTGTTTATAAAACTCTTTACCACAAAGACCCAATTATCTTTGGGAAAAGTGATGGCTAAAATGTTATGGGACACACGACTTGTTCAAGAAGTAAAACCGTATTCATTGGAATGCGGTTTTACGTAATTACAGCATCTGGCTTACAGTCTTAACGTCATACATGTGATTCTGTTAATGGTCCTCTAGTTTCCTTGTTTTCATAGTTTTTATAGTCATTTGAATAACATAAATAATTCCCCTGGTAAGTTTGTTCGTTTTAGTTTATAGTTTATATCACTGCCCCTAGTAAATCCACGGTTAGCTTATAAGGTGACTTCCGATTGATTAATTTAAGTCTATATTGTTTTTATACCAGAACAGTGACATAAAAAATAGCCTACAAGTGGCTAGCTATTTTTTGGTTTATATGATTCCAATCATTTATGTCAAATTATAAGGTGACTATGGACAAATACATTATCTGTCCTTTATGTTAATAAATAAACCTGTCGACAACTCTTAAAAATTTTCTGTTTTTCAAGTTTTGACATTTGTGGACATCTTTTTTCTTAAAATAATTGAAACTTTTATAACAATTCTATAAAAAGCGGATTTTTGCTTATTTCTTCTGAACATTTGGCCTTTTTTGTAGCATTTAATTGCACTATCATTTATTTATTTACTTTATCGGGCATTATTGGCATATTTGATAACAATTGTATTGTCAACGTCGAGTTTCGAGAAATGAAAATGTTTTAAACTTTCTTTTATAATATAATATGTGTATTTTAAATTATTATAATAATAATTAAGCAATTATATATGCGGAAATAATTTACACAATCTTCAGAATTTAAATGAACTATTTGAAATAAAAATAGAAAATAATGAAAAGTATTATTTGCTACGATATAAAAAGTTCTTTTTGTGTAGATTGCGAATATCTTTCGTTAGAACTCTATTCATGTAGAGGAAATTTTATGAAGCGGCGAAAATAAAATTTTCTTGTTAAAAGTAGATTAGCGTGCAATAAAAATTGCAATATCATAAATTATTTTTCAGCCCTGTCAATAATAGTGATTATGTACGTTTGAGAAATAATAGTCGCTGGGGACCGTAATAAATAACATAAAACCTAAATCAGGATCAATCATTCGGAAAATTGCACCGATGTCAATTGGAACTCTTAGTGAGATACAAGGCAAGTGCACTCTGATGTATTGTAAACGGAGCGTTTGCCCCGCGCCTCCACCAATAATTCCATTACTAAAAGATCTAAAACCCGTGTCAACCCTATTCGTGCGGCGTATTTCACATTCGTCGCATAATGATATCATTTATCATGTGTGTCCGAACTATCAAATATAACCCACTCCTAGTGGCGGTATACCTCGGAGTACACACACCCTATTCTCTCCCGTGTACTTGATAAATAATATTTGGACATAGATCCTTTGTTACTGTTGCCTGCCAGCCGGGGACAAGTGAACCATTGTCTACTGGACATTTTGAATTATTGTATCTCTGGCGAAAGTGTCCTCATCGCCATTCCGGGTGACGAAAGTGTTTAATCATTGTTGAAATGCTTGATTTCTAACACGCCACGACTTATTCAAAATAAACTCTAACAGTTAGAAACATGGAAATAATTATAGTCTAATAATATTATTTTTAAGTTAAATAGATATTTAATTACTATTCTACACATTAATTTATTTAAACAAAATATGCTTTGTGAATTATTATATCTTGATGTTATGGCTATTATTAATTTTATTTTTGGCATAGATGTCAGCCGACAACAATGATGCCCTACCACCACCACATACATATAAATTTATTATATATGGGGCTCGCTGTAAAATGAATATAAATATGATGTCGACATGGAAAAAATATGGTATACGGTCGACGCTTGATGTGATCTGAATGAACAACCCTTGTCATGAAAATTTCACACACATAACAACAAAAAATTGCCTATATTTTGTGAAAGAACAAGGCGAACGGCTAATACATGCATTCACAAATTTGCATCAAAGTTGAGATTATTTTTTATCAATCATTGTTTTTATTATAATTATCCGCATAACTATCAATACACTATAAATTTAATATTATCTAATTAGTACAACCAGTGTTTAATTTATTACGTTTATTAATATTATTAAAAATAAACATGTTAAACACCGAAGTGGCATATCTAGTACAGCCGATTGCAAATGTTTTCATAATTTAAGCAACGTTACGCACGGACAGAATTTGGATAGATAGGTTAGAAAAGTAATGTCATAGTTAATACATACCTTTGCCTACCGGTATCATTTGCCATTTGGGAAATAATTAATGGGGTTCTAGATATCAGAAGCAAATTTCTAGAGTAACAAACATTAACTTATCACACACATACCTACATAAACACGGCTGAAGGATCTCGAAGTTGGTGGCCAGTTGGGCACAACACAACAAAAACAAGTACTACTACAGGGATATCAACAATGATCGAAGGTTTTTATATTTTCGCAACAAAATCTAGAAATTTTGTCCTCTACCTCGACCGAGTAGTACGAACCGAACGCTTGTCCTATGTACGGATATCCCATGAACAAACGGTATACGAGTATTAGGATTATTTTTTAGATATTTTAGGGTTTAATTTTTAAATTAATTTTTCATAATGACACATATTAAGTTTAATTTATATATAGGTATGTATTTTTGTCTATGTTCAACATACAAACTTTCCACAAGATTGCGTTTTTTTAATCTACAAATTATATCGCATTAAACTGTCAATTTAGCATATATCTTAAAATAGTTAAATGTAACTTAAATCGTTTTCGTACTCTTTGTTTTCAGAAACGTTTGTAATGTTTTGATAGTTTTATATATATATATTTATATATTTGCAGGTAATCTTGTAGCAATTTAACTATCTTGGTTAAATTTTGGAGCTTTTCTTGAAGCTAGTGCTTTATTTAGAATACTGATTATTTTTTCTTTGTTCCGTCTGCGAAAGAACACTATCTAGTGCATTTTAATTTTTCTAAATATTATAATGCATATAATTATAGACCTATATCTATCAAAGTCTTTATAAAATTTAAGATAAAGTCATCCCGCATAAATCGCGTACCGCTTCGACATCTTCTTTTAATAAGAATCTTTGTTTGGCTATGTTTTTATGTAATTTGTTGTTTCTATGAATATGTTTCAGTTTTTTTTTCATTTTTTTTTTATTTTTGCGAGTTCTGTTGTCTAATTTGTTTTTATTTTTCGTCAATATGTTTGTCAATTTTAAACAGAAATGGTTTATTTTTTATTATTAATTAGTTTTTAATTGGTTTCTTCATTATTTTATTATCCAAAATAAGTAAGCCATTCCTGATTTCAGCTTATATTACCCTATTGTCTGCGTTTCTTAGTAATAAATAAAAATGACAAAAAAGATTTTTAACAAAAAATAAAATAACTATAAACGATTTTACCCTTTTTACTTTGTTTGTTTACTTTGTTTGTTTACTTTGTTCATTTTATTTATTTAAATTATTTACGTTAATATTTTATTATATTTGTTGTTTGTTTACATTTTATATAATTACTTTTGATTATTTTTATTTAATCTTAAATGTTTGCTTTATTTTGCATTTTATTTATATATTTTGTTTATTTTGCTTTCTTTTTAGTATATTGCTGAAATGGTGAGTTTATTTAATATAATTTTAGTTTCTTTTTTTTGTAATTTCGATATTTTTTGTTAGTTTTCTTTTCTTTTTACTTTTTGTTAGTTTTTTTAAATTTTTAGTATTTATTTTTATTTTGTCTCCTCTGCGTTTATTTTGATTTGTGTTTAGTTATTAGTTATTAGTAATTTTCGTGTATTTTTTTTAATATTATGATTATTTTCCATTTAATTCGTTTGTTTTCTTTATTTACTTAATTTTTTCTTATTTATCTTATTTTGTTATTTCAAAGTTTCAGCAAAACAGTTAAAAAGTTGTTATTAGTCTACCTAAAAAGGCATTTGCAAATCAACTACGGCTATCTTTCAGGTATTAAGAAATTATAGCTTTTTTGTACTTTTTGCAGTTCTGTTTACTGCCTACCTAAAATAACGATTGTGAAAATGATCGACTCACACACATTGAGTTCATTTTCAGAACTCATGCATTTCTTTGCAACTGAGTAGAATGCAGATATTGTGTTTATGTATGAGTCCAATCTAACTGGAAACAGCTTGAGAATACAGACGCATGTATCCAAATAGACACCAACCTATTCACTCTGTGTTTAGTGCATCAATTCGTAGACTTCGTGAAACATTTAACTTCGCTTCCAAAAGACTATTTGTCCTACTAAAATGAATGTACAAGATGAACAAGTATAGTAGATGTTGTTTTTGGCGACCCTTTAATTGATGTTTTGCTAGTAATTTATTGCGCTCATTATGTGATCTGATGAAGCATGTTGCACCGAAGAGGAACATGATGGTTTAATAATAATCACAATGAACATGTTTGTTATGTTAAGATCTGAATCCTTTGGATCAGCGCTTCTCAACCTTTTTGACTTGCTAGCCCTTTTTTAAATAATTCTTATGTCTTTTTTTAAAAACGATGTTCAGTAATATTACTGGAATGGGTGATAGATAAAATGATATAACATAAAATATTCTTAAAACGTTCAATGAAACAATGTTATATTCTTTTTCACAGTTTTTTTTATAGATATAATGGCGAATATGTGGTTCTGCATTTAAGCGGATTCTGTATTTTGTTTTAGTAGCTATATAGGCGTAGGATTACGTTTCATAAAGATATATACATATTTGAGATACAACAGAATATATTTTTGTATTTTTTTTAATTGTCTTTTTTATTTATCATTTTCATTCATGAAGCTTTTTGTAATAGGGCAGCAATTTATATCTGTATTTTCCACACAATCCAACAAATAGTTTTCTCTTAGAAGTAGAAACATTTGCAACAACAACTTTTTCTCGAGACTACCATCTTACTTCAGTGTGGAACAGTAGTGACTTCCCATATCTTCACACATTAGTTTGAAGAGCGCCATGAGTCCAGATATGTACTAACGTGCAGTTTTTGTAATAGCCTCGTATTATTTATTCATTTGTAATGAAATTTTGTTTAAAAAAATGTCACGGCATTGTCCATGTCGCGGATTCGTCTAGCAGCAGTGTTTTTTTGACAAAGAAATTTTAGATCCTATCTAATTAGCTTCTTCAAGCAAACACTTGACTTTGACTCTCTGTAAAGGTATGAGCTTTGCCAGCTCGAGCTATACGGTAAATTATCGGATAGGACGCTTCAATTACTTTTTTCTAGGTGTTAAAAAATTGATAAAATTGACCGTTACTTATGATATATGATAATATAATATAAGATTAAAAATAAAACTACTATGTTTATATACGATTTATTTGGTCACACCATGACTGCACTAAATGTGACTAAGACTAAATAAATCGTGATATAAATACATAGTAGTTTTATTTTTAACAGAAGTACACTTCTGTAACGTCTGATGAAGACTGAGGTTCAGTCGAAACTGCAAGCGTGGTGTGACTAAATAAATCGTGATATAAAAGCATAGTACTTTAATTGTTTTCTGTGAAAACAAAATAATTTTGTAGTGGTTGCTCTTGAAAAAATTACAGTTTAGCAAGAAACAAGGAACAATTTGTCAATACATTTTTGCAAATCACTCAGAAAGGCCGACGGTTTTTTGTATCTGTGAATTATTTTGGTTTCCATTTTGATTTTTATTACTGTTATATCTTGGAACGGCTGCGGAGCCCCTATGAAATGTTGAGGTTGGGAACTGCTGTTATAGATTCTTATGGGGAGATATGAAGCAGCTTGTACAAATCACTACCCATTAGCTTTATTTGAAATACTTTGCAGAAATTGTCCAAATCTCATTTGTTGAGTGACGAAATTTATAGTTTTTATTTATTATAATTTTTATTGTTAATTATTTGTAAAGGTTACTCTACGTTTCAATTTTAATAATAAAAATAATTTAGTTTGGAAAACAACAGTTATTGTCATATCAAACTGCACATTAGTTACCAGTCTACTTTTGACCAACAAATGAAAATTCTAAGGAAAGGCTAAATCTTCATTTAAGAAAAAAAGTTTAGAATTAGCTGTATCATCTGTTAGGTTAGGTCACGTAAAGTAAGCTAGAACACAGTGTGTATATATAAAAGTAAAAAACTTGAACTTGAACCAAAATTTCAAGTTATCGAAATATCAGTGAAATACAACTTTTTTTAATATATACCAAGATTATTAATTTTGACGGAATGATGAGAATGAATAAAGATTTTAATCTCTTCTTACAACGTCGCTAATTAGAGACAGCACTTGTTCGATTAGAAGAATAAACTTAAATACAAAATACTAACAATTTAAAATATTAAAATACGTAAAGATTGAAATAAAGTAGGACATAATACAACATTCTTTTAATATATTAAAACGGGGTGTCCAACCATTTTTGATGTTCGGGGTCACATTTTAGTACATTTTAGTAATAGAGTAATAGAAAGTGTTTGCCGGCTGCATTAACCGAAATTTTAGATAGTAAAGCACAATTTAATACTTTTTACTTACTTAATTATTTATGCATATCAAAAAGAACACAATACGTATATTTATCTGAAAACAACAATTATACTAAAAAGTATCTAAAATTCATTGCTTATGGGCCACACTAATAAATTTTGAATTAGTTTGATAAGAACCAAAGAATTAATAGCAAAAAATATCCACACTACTGATTAACCAAGTTTAATAGTTATTTTACTTTAAAATAATTAAATTGAATAAAAAATATTTTAATAAAAACAATTTTTATAATTGAAAACGGCATTACATTAAAAATGAATAGGATGTTCATTCCTTATTAAACATTCCACCCGAGTTTCCTTGAAACGTTTAAAATGCTGCCGGCCAACCCAACAAAATATGCCGCTTTCCTTCTACGGCTTCTAGGCTGAATTTCTGCGTTGCTCAGCCGTAATATGTATCCCATCAATTTATGCTGCGCCTGCAATGTTCCCGTATTTACACGGCTTCCGTAATTACACACAGATTTAGTGAACGGATATCGGGCTCATTTAAATAACTCATTAACTGGCGCTGTTTTCTTGTTATGTAATAATTATCTATATCGGTAGGCTTAGATCGGACGCATCCTGTGAATAACAAGAATTTATATGTGTGTTACTTGTTTAGCCATTCAACTTCCGTGCATAATGCGAAAATTGAAGAAACGGTTCTTTATGATCATTGTGATTGGTGTTAACGAACCGGTTTTTTTTGGGTTACCTATTAGAGCTAATTGTGTTATGGAAAAAAGTAATGTAGACGAGTTGTTTTTTATTATTATCTAACGACGCCGTGCGAATGAAATGTTTTAGAAGCTTATGAAAGGAGATAATGTAGATTTAATTTAAACAAGCTTTATATGTTTGACATATATTGTATACAATGTTTCACTCTAAATATTTTTATGTTGTTTACATTGGTTATTTTTATGTGAGTTTGTTAAAATTAACTGAAGCAATACTGCGAAATGAGAACTAATTTGGCATGCATCTTAAATAAAACTTGTATTTCATTTACAAATAATTAAACTTGTTTTTGTTTGATTTAATTGATATGCGATATATAAACACATTGATGGAAATATAAAAAATATATTTATAAAACAACAATGTATTATTTGTAACGTTATTATCAATAATTGGTGTTATTAAGCATATTTTGAAATCATATTATTACAGAGTAAATATTTTCACTCACCAATTAATAATATTTTATAAATACATTCATTCACAGTTTCAAATGATATTCAAATTTAACTCAATTTAAAAGTTTTATTGAAGTACTTGGAGTGACAAAACAATAAGCATTTCCCTTTTTGTCAACTATAATCCCTCTCACTAGGAACTACTTGTTGAGGAGTTGTGAAGAGAAACTTTTTATATATATTTTTTTGCAGGCGGCTCATAATAGGAACAGAAGTTTGGATAGCTATTTGATAACCTGCTTTATATCGCCCCATTTATTATTGTGTCTTTGCAAAGAAAGCATATATATTTTAAATTATATTTGAATCAAATTATGAAGAAAAATACACTAATTTAAATTTTCTTATATTCGGATATTTCTTTTTAGATTATACATATATTTCATTAATTAAATATTTACTTTTAATTATATCAAAATTATTTTTTATGCGATTATGTCATAAGAAACTATTTTTCGTTTTGATGTAGAAACTTAAAATTTATCTTTTAATTGTATACTATTATTTACATTTCATTACAGTTGCTAAGCAACGCACTTTTAGGTACATGCCCGAAATAGCCATTTACAATGTAAGCTGCGAAAGAAAATATTGCAAGTTTACGAGAAATTGCAACCGTACGAAACCTGCAATATTCTTTCATACCGTACATAGTTTTTTTGTACTTGCGTTTGTAAAACTTAAGCAACACATAGTTTAATAAAAATTTTATTTGATTTTCAAGACATTGCAACAACGCAAAAAAGCATCATAAATTTAATAAATGTCAATTTATTTGTCAAAAATCCATAAAATACATTAGAAGGTTAATTATCAATTGAAGGTTGATTTGGAAACGTCACCTTTAAAGGAAAATTACTTGTTTAGATCGACAATGTTGCTAAGCCAGCGTGCAATTTTATTTTTTTACCGCACACTCAAACGACTGGTATAATATAGTTATTTACATTCGAATGCGATAATCTTCATTTTACAGCGCAACAACCTCATTAGTTGCATGTTGAATGTTTCGCATTCACACAGCAGATGCTGCGGATTCTCTGCGTCCTCCAAACATCTGCGGCAAAGTGGATTTTCTTGTATACCCAATCTATGCATGTGTACGGTAATCAGCCCTGTGAGCTTTTGCAGTTTGATTTGCGATACTTCCTTTTGAGTATTTTGTGTTGGTTCTGTTAGGAATAATCTTGTGTGATTCATCCCCTGACAGTTTTTTCACAAGTTATTGTGTTCCATTGTCTGTACTCTGCTTAGCTTAGTAGTTGTAGTCCTAAGTGTGTTTTTTGTTACCCTATACGGTTGCAAAAAGCACGCGTGTGGTTTTTATAGTCAAGTTTTCCAAATGACTGCAGAAGGTAAGTCTGGTGTCAAGGGTGACTCCCAGATATTTTACTTCTTTTGTCAATGGAAAAGTAGTTTCATACATTTTCAGGATTTTTATGTCTTTGGTGTTCGATCGCCGATTTGCTTGAGTTCACTGATACTCCCTCTTTAATACACAACCTTTCTACGATGTTTAATGCAATCTGCATTAGGTTTGATAGGGTTGCCACAAACTTCTCGATTATAAGGATGGTGAGATCGTCCGCATATGCCTCGTCATCGACGGTTTACTACGGTTACTGAATGATCTAGGCATCTTAGCCTATATTATTCAGTAACCGTAGTAAACCGTCGATGACGAGGCACCACAGTGATGGTGAGAGTACACCACCCACGGGGTTCAAACCACGGCGACCTAGACACCCACAGTTTTTCCATATAATGTTATTTTGACAGTCCTATTTTTGAGCATAGAGTTTACCCAATTTCGGACAATATGTGATATTCGTTGTCTCTTCATCGCTATGTCAATGAAGGCAAAGGTGGTATTATCAAAAGCCCCTTCAATGTCTAGAAATGTCCCCAAAGCAATTTCTTTACAGTGAATAGCTTTTTTGCATCTGCTAACTAGCTGATGGGATCGCCAGTTCGCTGGATTTTTCTGACTGGTGTGTGGTGTTGATGCAGCGGTTGAGCCTTTAATGCCTTGTCCCGTATGTACCTATTCACTATTTTGTCCAATAGTTTTAACATAATAGATGTCGCCCTGGTTCTCTTATAAATACTACCTTAACTTCCCTCCAGCTGCTTGGTATGTGAGCAAGTGCTAAACTGGACCTGAGAATTTCACATAGTGGCCCTCTTAGAGCTGCAAAGCCTTTCTTTAACATGATGGGAAATATTCCATCAGCTCCCGGCGCCCTGAATGGTTCAAACTTATTGATTCCCCATTCCAAACTGCTTTGGTTAATTATTGTTTTTGCCTTATCCCAGTCCCTTTTATTTGCCTTTTTGTTTCGCAGCTCAAGGTCCTCTGGATTTGGTGCTTCCATTAAAACAGAACCCGAAAAGTGTGTCTGCAATAGGTCTTACAGAGTGCCTTCAGCCGATTCTGTGGTTAGTTTCAATTAAATATTCTAGGAGGTTGTCACCTCTTAGATTAGTGTCCTTGCTCCCCCAGGCTATTTGGTGTGCATTGGCTTCACAACCGAGAATCAGCGGTTTATCTGCCCCGCTGTTTAATAGCCGTT
>JARJEC010122332.1:0-13177 GCA_030264575.1 Tachinus sp. AB-2021
GCAGAAATGATATATAGAGTGCCTAGATTTTGACGTTACAATTTTGAAAACTAAAAATGCTAACAAATTTTGGATAAGGACAGCCTTATCCAAAATTTGTTAGCATTTTTAAGCTAATTTTGCAAGATAAAGTTTTATCCTTTATAAGAACGCTTGATTTATACAACGGTTGTAGTTCTAAAACTAATTTCAAAGCAAAACTACAAATACATAAGCAATTAGATGCTATGCGTACGTTTTTGTTCCTGTTACAACAAAAAAACCAGCTAAATATAACACATCATAGTTTCAATTAAAAAAAAAGGTGATAAAATATATCTTCCAATTAAAGTAGCAAAAAATTATATGACTACGCCACTGAATATTTTTAAATTTGCCCATAAAATGGGTTAGTTCTATTAATAACTTAAAAAACAAACTAAATAACAGCTATCTTAGAAACCGGCTGATTAAAAAAATACGTTTACTTTGATAACAAAAAATGATTAATGATGAAAAATCATTACCCTACCAATAAGCTGATCTCGCAAAATTAGCTTAAGACGGCATTATCAATTTTTTAGCAATTTTGGTTTTCGAGATAGTCCACAGTAACGTCAAAATCTGGACACCCTAAAATCTGAAATGTTAAAATATTTATAAAAAATAAAGGAATTTTAAGATTGTTTATTTTTTTTAAATCGTAGCATATGTAGCAAAATATTTTGATTTCAATGTTCAACAAAATACCTCTTCATATCTATGAAGTGTTGTTAAGATTTGTACTAAATGTTTAATGTAGGAGTATAAAATGTAGATAAATACAAAGAATAAGTAATTGTATGATTTGTTATACATACAATCTCAAGTGAATTATTTTACTCTCATTCAAAACAAAGTCGAAATAGAGCAAGTTATTTAGACGTGATTTTTTGTTCCGTTGATTTTTGCTTACATAATAATATTATTGGACTAACAAATAATGTAGTTGTATTGTATGTTTATTAGTTCTTAAAATTTTATTTTTACAATGTGTTGCTGATTATAGTTGTGCTCCATATTGTCATAAAGAAACTTAATCTCTAAGTCTCCATTAAACTCTTATTAAAATTTAATATTAAATTTATGCTGACAAGGAGCCAAAATATACTTCATAATCATGAAATTTTGTAACAGACCTAACAGCTTTTAAAAAGACGCCAGATATAAAAGGTGTGCATCCATAACCCTAAATAAAACGGTATTTAAAAACACTGAATATAGATAATTGTTTACAATGACAAATATATATATATATATATATATATATATATATATATATATTTAATACATCAATGGTTATATTTCAAAACCTCGTAATCATTTTTAAGAAATTTTACAAGAAAAAAACATAATTAAAATTTATTTTTTGTAGTTAAAGAAATGTATAATAATTGTAATAATAGTTACTATAGTAAATTTGCTCAACTAACCTACGATTATAATTTTTAGCCAGTTGATAACGCAATAGATGGGCGATTAAATTTGTTGGTGTTTTTTTTGGTAGTTTTGCCAGTAATAATTAAATTTTAACCCAATAAAACAGAAATGACGTAGAATATAAATAATAATAATGTATGTGTAAAAAATACTAATTTATTTATTTTTGTTATAAATGTTTAAAAATCAAAATGAACACCACAAAATTGCTTTATATTAAAATAAATAAAATATTGAAAGCCATTTTACCATTTTCTTAATACTTCATCGAAAACATCTGACTAGTTTGTCCTTGAAGATTTCCCGCGCAAATAAAACCATGGGTTCTTAAAACAAATCGGAACGTAATCAAATTCAGCACCTGGCCCAATGATTGATTGGGTTGGGGTATAGCAATTAAAAGAAAATAAATACGTATTTGTATTTATGTAACTTATTATCAATAAAATAATAGTTAATTAGTTAACTGCGTGTTTATATATCAACTAATTCAATTATTATTTATTTATCACCATAAATTAAGTAAGTAGCGATTAAGTTGTTTGTTTCATTTTGCTTTATTTTATTGTTATTTGCAGCTTCACTCATACACACTTGAAGAGTCCTTGAGACGAAAAACGTTATAACAGGTGCAAAGTGTTAAAACCAAGCCGCGTTAAGTAACTCATTGATTATCACATCGCTAAATGCATGTACCATCGAGCTCATTTTGTGTTGTTTGTCTATGAAATTAGCTTTATTATATTCAAACAACAAACGCAAATAAAACCAGATGTTTTTTGCACATATTCAAAAAAAGCTGCACCCGCATAAATTTCAATTTAAAAAGCTTTGAATAATGTTAAGTAATTTAATCCCCCGACCGCAAAATGGGCAATGCGGTTTAACTTTTCGGTCCCATCTGCCGTATAATTTAATCGCACCATTTATGTTAGAAGAAAGACAGAAGAATATTTCACGCCATAAGGTTCCTCAATCTTGGAATGAACCGTACCTGCTTGACGGTGCTCGCGGTGCGTAAAATACATTTGAGATTTTTATAATAGTGCACCTGCTCTGTGTGCCTTCAGACGTTACGCTAGGAAGTCCCCTTTAAAGGGTGTCGTTTGTGTCGTACGTGATGAAGTATAATGAAGTCCTTTATTGTCCTTCAGATTTATGTGCGCCTACATGCAAACACTGTACCAACAAGTGGCGTCTTTTATTCGGGCCATCTTTATAGTGCACTGGGTAAATTAGTTTAGGTCTGTTTGAAATTGAAGATTATAAAATGATACTACTACTGCTGCACGCGCTGGTGTTATTGTTCAACAATGTAAATACATAATATATTTTGTCATATTTGTTTGGATAATGCAGCCAAAAAGTATGATAATATTTGTGTCTGGAATGTGTTTGCATAAAATATAATATTTGTAATGTTAATTTTGTCCAATATATCCTGTCAGAAACAAATGTGCTCTCAAAAAATTAAAATATTTGTATTTACAAAATCTCAACTGTGTGGTAATTTTAAAATTTTCTTAATTTAATATTAATGTGAGGTCAATGTACAATTACTAGTCTAGTTTTCTGTTTAAGAAATTATCTATTTGGTAAATACGTTAAGTTGTTTTTAATTTTCCTCATATTAAGTATTACAGTACGTTGATTATTTAAATCTATTACAGCAATGTTTATTATTCGATAACACAACATAATGATGGGAAAACATTATTTGCCAAAATATATAGAATATATAGAAATATTGCATTAAATTAAATTTAAACAATACTAATGTGACTGCAGTTTGAACTCCCCCCATATGATAGAAGATAAATTGCGATACGTTTGGATTAAAGCCGAATGCAATTATACAAAATCTACCACAGTCCAACACCATTTGTTATATATTATATTTTGTTATTATTGCAAATATACATTTTTTAAAAGTTAGTTAATACATTTAGATTTGGTTTTCTTATACCTTAATATTGAAATTTTATTAACCACAAGACGTCACATCTCTGCCTAGGACTGTATATAATTTTGCTATCCACAAGTGCTTTAAAAATCTATTAAGAGTTTAATTAATACTCAGCTCAAAAATATCAATCATTGTCAACCAAATTTGCAAATCAAGACTTAGTTGTGTGTAAGTATACAATGGTTAAGAAACGGAATTGAATATAGAAGTCTTAGTAAAATCGTAGTTTAATATAGTCTCTGGGCGTGGATAGATGTCTTTCCTTGTAGAAGAATATAAAGATGCGAGATATTCATTTAGAATGTTCTAGAACACTAAATATACTCTACAGACAACCAATATCACAACGCCAATTCGGCAAAAATCGAAACAATTAAGTAAAAAGTTTATAATCAATTATCCAAATCCCCACCGTTATATACTAGCGGTAACAATCAAATGCATTTGATTGTTTCACTCTTTATAAGAACTCACCAGTGAACCTTAGTTTCGTAGTTTATTTGGTTTGCAGTTATTAATAACAATTTCTGTTTTTATTAAGTTAAATTTAGTGTTTTAAATTATTCACGAAACGTTATTAATATTTGTTTTTAATTGTAAAATGAACTTTTGACTGATCGAAGACAATGTTTGATAAATAACATATAAATAAAATAAATATTAATAACGCTGTGTAAATAATTTGAAAAACTAAATTTGACTTGGTTACATTTTGTTTTGTTCTTCAAATAAACTGTTATAACAAGATCAAATTTTGGTTGAGAGAGTAATTGTTTGACATTTAAAATGTTTATTCTTTATTTTGTACAATCAAAATTTGAAGAACTTGTAGTTTTTCTAAAGAATATGTGTACAAATATAATAAATATATACAATAGAAATCAAGATTGATTGAAATATGAATGTTATTTATAGTTACGGTAAGTAAACGCCGGATTTTTATATGTAGGTTGGAATTGAAAGAGAGTGACATTCACATTACTTACATTACTTACTTACTGTTCTACAACAGCAAGTAAATGCATCGCAGTGATGTCAAAACAGGCATGGTAAATTGTTGAATAAATAGATATTTTTATATAGTTCGTGTTAACAGTACATATCAATAAAATCAGGATACAATTTTACATTTTATAAAAATATAGCGCACTATAGTTTGGAAAAAGGGTAGAAAAAAACTAACTACGGATGTCTATATATCTGAATCATGTTTCCATACCTTCAAAAAATTACATTTTTCTTAAAAACAAAACATGATTTATATTACTATTACCAATCAACAAATCAAATTTTTTGCAAAATTTGCTGAAGACAACTTTATCAAAATTTTTCATATTTTGTATTGTCCGAAATAGCCTATTTATAGTATTGAATAGTAATGCAATTAATGAAAGTGATGTTGGCAACGGTGATCCACCTTTTAATTTTCAACTATTAAATAAACATTTTTTTCAAAAATTGCCTAAGTAAAATTTGTTTGAATTAATTTATATTGATACAAATTTTTAATATAATTTATGAGCAGACCTCGGTGGCATAGAGGTTGAAAAACCGTCTACAATGCTAGGAGTTTCAGGTTTGATTCTAGTGATCAATACATTTTTGATAAATATAGTAACAAAATTTTGACTTCTGCTGATAAGTTTTTGAGTTAATCTTTATAATTCTTTATAATTTTACATCATAGTCTTTAAGCGCCTAATGTACTTTTTTAGGTAAAAAATAGGTTTTTGAAAAATGAATTCAACATATTATGTACCACAATCAAAAGTATAATGAAAACGTATAAATAGCTTTTTCTTATAAATTAGTCCCCTTGTGCTTCTTCACGGATTTGTTGGAATTTGTGCTGTGTTTTTAATTGATGATTTAATAACAGTCCATATACTTTAGTAAAGATGGTTAAAATGTTGTTCCCTATTCCAACCACTCCTGTAATAAGAGTAAAAAGTTTAAAATCAAGTTGCGACAACAATGAAATATGCACATATAATTATCTGCATTTCATTCTTGCCGCTTGAATAAAACTTGAATAGTTGATTTTAATTTTACTCAATATATATATATATATATATATATATATATATATATATATATATATATAATATAAAGAAAAACAAAAATTCTAGATGATTTCATAAAATTCCACACATTTCAAATTTTACATAATTTCAGAATTATTTTACCATCCTAAAAATTTTTTTGTAGCAAACCCCGGAAGGGTTGCTACCCATAGTTTGTGTATCGCTGCTATAGAGCTCCCCCTCGACTTAAATAGGAAGTAATATTTAAACAGTTTTTCAAAAATTAGATTGAAAATGAGAAATGTGTCAAGATAAAAATCTAAAAAGCCAATAAAATTATATAAAAATTAAAAATAAACTTTTAAAATCTTAAAATATTTTTTAAATCAAAGAAAAAAATTATACAATAAAAAAGACCTATTCAAAATTAAAAAAAAATTGCAAAAAATTAACAAGATTAATTAAATTTATGTAAACACTAATTAAGGATTTTAAAACTCATAAAAAAGTAGTTGAAAATAAATTAAAAAAATCATTTTAAAAAATAAAAATTAATGAAATATTTTTAAAATCATAAAAGTTTGAAAAAAATACAAATAAAATATATTAATTAAGTACTTGAAAAATTAAGAAATCAAAAAATAGATTAAATAAAATAAAATGCAATCAACTAAGAAAATATTCTTATTTCTATAAAAAATGATTAAACACGAAACTTGAAATTTAATAAAATGATGAAAAATTAAATAAAAATAAAAACAAATCAAAGAAATATTTTTAAATTTAGCAAAACAAAAACATAAAAATTTGAAAAAACTTGATAAAGTGATAAACTGAGAAACACTGAAAAATTAATTAAAATTATATGCATTAATGAAAAACTATAATTTTTTTTAAAACTTTTTTTAAATCAAAGGGAATTAAGATAATAAATACTAATTAAAATAAATAGAATAATGAATAATCTGCATAAAAGGAAAGGAAAAAGTGTAAATATATCAATAAAAATTATATACAAATAAATATAAACAATACAAAATTTGTGGACAAATAAAATAAAAATTAACTAAAAATTATGAAAATTAATAAAAATTAATTAGAACATCTGAAATTTGTTATAATATCATTAGAAAGAACATTTCAATCAATAAACATTACTTGAAAATTATCTAAAATTTGTTTAAAATTAGAAAAACTATATGAAAAACTAAGAAAATTACTAAAAAAATTTAAAAATTAGCGAAAAACTTTTTTGTGAAAATTAAAAAAGTCGATGAAAATTGTTTTGATTTTAGCATAAATATTTGTAAGAAGATTTAAAAAAACTTCAGGAATCTCAATGAAAAGTAAAATATATATTTTCCAATCTTATACTGTCAAGATTGAAAAATATATATATTTTACGTTTCAAAACGTTTTTATTGAGATTCTTCAAGATTTTTTTAATCTATTTACAAATATTTTTGCTAAAATCAAAATAATTTTCATCGTTCATCATTGCCATCATTGTCAAATTCACACAATATAACTGATTTTCTAACTTTACCTTTGAGGCTTTGCTTTCTTGCTTGATCCGCCCAAAAGGCATATAAATTATTTTTAAGAAACAAATAAAAAACACAAAACAAAAACTTTTGCTATCAGATTTAAAAATCAGATAAACTTATGGGAGCAACATTATTCTTTGATATGTCCAGCGTTTTAGGTGTGAAACTATTACATGCATACGCACAATAGAATTAATGATTACTGTTTTAAACGACACATAAAATACCATAGCGGTAACATTGAAAAGCAAAACAAAACATTATATTAATTTTATTCAAGCAAAGTAGCATAATCAAATCATAAAATGCGCCATTACTATTTTAATCAATAAAGTATTTAAAAAGATAGTGTTGCCGCTGGATCCATTTTTTGATCGGTACCAGATACTGGATCCATCACCAAAAATTAAAGCCCGAATCAGCCAGATAAAAAAATTACTGCTGTCGAATCGGTATTATATACGTCAAAGACTAAAAGCATGAAAATTATTTTTGTTTTGTGTTGCACAATATTTTTTTCATAAATTCTTCTCTTCTGATTATCTCTCCCTAAAATCGAAAACATTTAAGTTAATTTTTATAATTTTTAAAATAAAACAAACGTAATAAGTTTTTTATTTTTAAATTATTTTTTTTATTTTTTTTAAATGTTCTCTTTTAAAATTATATTAATTTTCTTTAAGCAAACAAAATGTTGTTGCACCACAAAAGAATTTCCATTTTATTTATAATTTGTAGTAACCCAAAAATGAAAAATATTATTGAAAAAAGTTAAATCATATTATTTGGTTTTTGTAACGTTAAACAAACAAAAATATTATTTTTTTAAATACGTTTAAAAAAAGTTTTGCTATTTTTTAAAATACTTTTTCTAATTTTAAAATATTAAATTTAATTATTTTTACTAAAATTAAAAAATTATCATATTTGATACGGCTTTGTGTTTTATTAGAAATGAAATTTAAAAAAAGTTTTCTTAAAAAAAAATGGTTGTTTGTACACGCTTAACAGTGGCTACTTTACATGTATTTTTGCCAAAGTATGCAAAATTGTTCTGTTATGGGAGTTGGCCATTTAAAGGATTTGTCCACTACTAGAGATTATTTCAACATAATTATTTTTTAAGTATTAAAATTCTAATATATTTTTTTGTTTATATTTATTATACTTAATATATTTATTATACTTTAATTTATTTAAAATTTTACCGGATGACCGATTGAGATTCGGCCTGAGCAGAATCTTTGAAATATTGGCCGGATCTAGAATCAGCATCGCTAGATTAAGTATAGGTTCAAATGTAGTTAAAATGGAGAATTAAAATGCTTCAAAATTCTATCTATCATTTAAACTTGCTAAGACTTAAATGTGCAAGAAATATCATGTAGGATTTTGCATCGACCTGTCGGGATGGCATTGACCTTCAATACATTTGGTCATACTAGTCAATGTGCATCACCGTTCTATATGCATGATGAGTACGATGACGTGTTTGTGTAATTAAAATGTTATATTTATTTAAATTAGTAACAAGTTATTAGTAACAGTAACAATTTTATTATTATCCAATTAAAACAATATTTTTAAAATAGAGAAAAGCAATTGAAAAATCACTATGAGCTTTTAATGTAGTTTTATTTATTTTATTAACTTAACAATATTTATTAAATACAAATTAGAATAAAATACATTTATTTTTTTGAAAATATAATTTATAATATAAAAGATTTTCTCATTTGTTTTTTAGTCAAAACATAATGCATAACATTAAAAAGAATCATAGGTATATGACCCTAGAAAAGTCGTTATAAAGTTTGAATATTCCCCTCCCTGCATAGTGCACTCCTGCATTAGAAAGTGGGGCGGGAGACAAAGCGCCTATAAAAGCAGTTGCAACTGCGCTCGGCTTATTTTACCTCACCAGCTTTCGGGCGAAGTGCATTTTTAAATTAAGTGACAACTGCGTGTCGAGTGTTTGTGAGCGTGTTTATCATGGCCCTACCAATGTTAAGGATCAACATCAATCAAATCAACAAACCTGCATTGACCGACAGGAATAACAACAATTTACGTGTCAGAGTAGCTACAAAAAAATGCCTTTTTGGCCCTGCAGACCCAATAGAAACAGAAAAATTAGTTCAGGAGCAATTTAAAAATGAAAAACAACGTTTCTTCGAGCGCTTTGGCATCGACATGGAAGATTTGGAAAATATTGCTGTGGAACAAGGAAAATATGAATTACCCAGTGGTAAAATGAAAATGTCCCACGAGAAAACAAGCAAAAGGAGCAGAGTTCTCAAACCGTACAATACACAAACTAAAATGACTGGTGAGTAGTACAATCATTAAATTAATATTATAGACGCCTTGATCGTTTTTTTATTGCCATAAATTTATTTATAAAGCCAACGGTATAGACATCAACAAAGTATTTAAAATTACTCTCAATATAGAGCAGATTTTATATCAATTAATTCTGATTATAATTCTCACTGTTTAATTTCCTGCCGCATATATAAAATATGCAAAATAACTTTAAACCGATTTTCATTAGCATATTCAACACAATAAGACGTGTGTTGCTTTTTATAAATAAATGCATCTAATTGTAACCCTATTGTACATGTACACGGGCCAAAAGTGTGTATCAAAAAATGAAAATGCGGGTAGTGAATACCCTTTTATGCTAATGCGGCACCTTAAAATTTCGCATCTGCTTGAATTCCGAGGTGGGCCCGTAGAAAAAGGGACCTTTAAATCCAAAAAAACGTACCCTCGAGATACGGGTAGCCACCTGCTTTTAAATTTTTTAATTCTTTAAATCTAAACTAGTTTTTTAAATTGTTTCAGATTTCTGCCAAGTGAAAAAATCACCGACGACCGCGCTGCTAAAGAAGCTGTGATGTTAATTAAACAACTAATCGGGATTTTATTAATTTGTATATATTGTTTTTAAAATTAATTTATGTTTAAATATTGGGTAAAGAAAGAAAAATCTAGTCCACTTTGTTCAATGTTATAAACAAAGTACCTTCCAAAAAATGTTATCTTGTAATATATTAATTTATAATGAATTAAATTTAAAAGTTTAAGTATAATTTAAAATTGGTTTCTATTTGATTTATGAACCTGTCGTGAACAAAATGCGCGCCAAAATTTTTTGGTAACACACCTGTCGATGATATACCTGACCTCTTCCAAGATAAGGTCCTATTCTGTTTTTGGGGATGGCGGGAATCGAGTTAATGGATACATTTCTCGAAGATGCCAAAAGTTCCTTTCAAGGTGGATTCTTTTTATGTGCTGGGTTGCAACTGTTGTGTGTGGGTTTTGCGTCGAGTAGAATGGTCCACTAAACTCTGTTTACCTATAAACCGCTTTGTGCTTTTCAAGTTTTGAGGAAGTGGTACTTATTAATTTTATTGTGTACTCGTTGAATATATTTTCTCACAAACGATACGAATAACGGCAATTATTTTGTTTGTTACAATTAAACTTAATCATCTGCACTAAGATAGCAAATTGCTTTTTAATTCTCTTTTCACATTTTTATTCAACTCCTCAATTTATATAAACGTTTAAAATTTACATTTAGATTTGACAATTTAGCTATAAATAATTTATTATTACATAATTTGATTATAATTTGGAAATTAATATCTTTATGGTTTGAATAAATTCGGTTACAAATTAGAAAGTAGTTAAGTAGATTTGTCATTAAGTTAAGTGATTATATAGATATTAAGTTAATATTTTTGTAATTATTGCTTTCAACAAACAAATTTACATAAAATTACTAGGGTAATATTTGACAGTGGCTATGATAGTACAGATAGGACTATTAAAATGTTTGCATTATGATAACTTCAGGTAGTCAAAACACCATCGGTTTTGCAGATAATTGGTATATTTATGGGTGCAAACTTTTCTTATATTTTGTATATAAAACAAATTTTGTTTTATATTTGTATATTACTTATATATGATATTCATCACGTAATAAATAATATAAAAAATAATAAAAACGATTTATTACATTACAAAATAAATTATAATTACTTTGATTTTATTTATTTAACGTGATTTATAACAGTAAAGCCGAAACACTTGTGTAGATTGTAAAACTCACATAATATTTTAAAGATATTTGAATGGAAATAATTTATAGATATTTTCTCAGTAAATAAATTCACTTAATAAATTCACTGTTATCATTAAAGAAATATATAATCATAAGGATGGTTTCGACTTCTACTAAGTGGTGCTTAGTTATTAGAAATAAACAAAACAAAAATTAATATGTTTTTATCCACAAAAATGTATTTATTAAAAAAATGATAAAGGCGACTCGAGTTTTGACTTATGAAGGTCATTATCACTTGATATTTTTAATAAATAAATTTTTGTGGTTAAAAACAGTCATTTTTGTTTTATTTATTTGAAATATATAATTTTCATTTAACATAATTCTCAAGAAGCAATAAGTTCAGAAAATTGGTGTTAGATGTCGCTACACTTTGCATTATCACATATTACGTATACGTTTTTCCGTCTTACTCCAATTACCTTTATTTAAGGATTGTATACTTTTGTATGAAAGTCAGGTAAAAAATCACTTAAAAAGTAAAATAATTTTTAACATTAAATTTGTTTATTGTTTCAGAATTTGTCCGAATAAAATTACTTAAACTTTCATTTGAAATGAGGTGAAAAAATATAGATTCCAATAAAGTTGTTTTCTTAGTTACCATTAAGATAAATGAAATTCTGAATAAACTATGCCTGATTTGAAAATTGTATAAAATGTATGTTGTTTGCCAAATGTAATAACGAAATTAATATGGGGGTTCGGTTTAACACAAATGCATATTGTGCAACCGCACAGAGCGTCATATTTATTACGGCTGCATTAAAATAAAACAAATAATCGCGCATTGCTAAAAAAAGCAAAAATAGGAAATTGTTATTAAATTAAAATTGTTATGTTATATTTGTTAAAATTGAAAGATCAACTAAATTTGATATAACTTCTACAACTTAAAATTTAATCATTTTAATTTGTTTAATTTAATCTTTTTTGGTTCGATTGGCGAATTGTATTCAAGTGCTCGGATGATAATTGTATGGAGTTTTCTAGAAAATATGCTTTTCCTGAATATATTATTTACAAGCACGCACAACCACTCACTCTGACTATAATTAATATAGAATTTATTTTGTTTTTTATAAAATAGCTTTTGTTAATTTAGCTTTTTAAAATACCTAGCATCAAGCATCATAATACCTATTTAATTTTTGATTAGACTAAATAATACCAGATGAGTAAATGAGTTAAAAAATAAAGAATTGAACAAATCAAAAGCAAAAACGACTAATTAAAAAGTAAAGGAAATAAATATAAAGTAAATAATAAATTAATAATGTGAATGATTGTGTGCTAAATATATTTTTTTTAAATTTGAGGAGTCAAATATGGATTTCTGTAAAAATTAAATTTAAAAAAATGAATTAAACAAAAAATAACAAAAACAATGTACTGATGATGCAGTAAATTATAATATTATGTTTCTCTTTATTGTTTCTTTATTCAAAATAATGAATTCAACAATCAAACGAACAATATATTTATCAAATAAACAATAATAAACTAAACAAATCAGAAAGAAGCAAAATAAACAAATTAAACAAATTAAGAAACGAATAAAACATAAATTCATAGTAAAGTTTATAAAAAATTAAGGTAATGATTTTCTGGTAAACATTTAAACAATTTGTTATAAAACAATACTTTTCCTAGAAGGTAAAAATTAATTAGAAAAATAAAAACAACTTAAATAAATACAAAATTAACAAAAATAACAAATGAAATAAATACAAACTTAATCAAAATAACAAATTAAATAGAAAATTAACAAAAATAATGAACAATAAATATTTTTTTTAATATTAAGCAAAACAACAAATACAATAAACGTAATAAATGCAATAAATGCAGCAAATACAACAAATACAACAAATGCAACAAATGTAATAAATGCAATAAATACAATAAATGCAATAAATGAAATATAATTATATATAAATGAAGTAAATGAAATAAATGAAATAAATGAAATAAATGAAATAAATGAAATAAATGAAATAAATGAAATAAATGAAATAAATGAAATAAATGAAATAAA
>JARJEC010122383.1:0-13634 GCA_030264575.1 Tachinus sp. AB-2021
AAGTTATCATTGCCAGTCGAGTCTATGTTTTTAAGATTTTTTACACATTTTAGTTCACTAATTGGAAAAAAAAGAATCAATGATTGTTAACATCGATATTATCTGATAATAATTTATTTGTATTATTATGTGTTATCTGTACGTATGATATCTTATTGAAGTATTTATTAAAATGGTTAGCATTATTTTTAGCTTTATTTTATACTTTACCGTTTGTTGTTAACGCTTCATGATTTTGCTTCTTTTGTTTTCCAATATTTTTACTTATAACGGACCATGCTGTTTTTGATTTATTGCACAAATTAGATAAATCTTTATTATTGTGCATACATTTGGCTTGATTAATAACTTTTTTTATTTTAAATATTCTTTCATGTGAATACTGCATGAAGATAGTTTGTAAAGTAGCTTTATTTTTTTGGAATAAGTTCTTGTACCTGCAGTAAACCATTTCTAGTTACTTACAACTATTTCGCAATTTTTATGTTTTAAAGGAAATGCCGATTGAAACCATATTTACATCCCGTTGAAATTGATTAAATATATCATTTACACCACTGTGCAAGTCAAGCTTGGTCCAATTTTGTTCATTTAACAATGATTTAAAATCATTAATGTTATGTATGTTATGCATGTCAGGATATTGAATTATTTTAATGCCTTGATCTATAGTATCCAAAAGTAAATTCATTTTTTGAGCCGCATGATCTGATAAACCCTTATCGATCACTAACGCCATAATACTTCCAATACTTTGACTAATGCATATATTATCAATACAATTATTGTATTGTGTTGGTGTATTGATCATTAAAATTAGACAGAACGCATCCAATAAATCTAATAATGCCGTTATTGCACCAGATTTTATAATAAAATTGATATTAAAATCACCGCATATGACAATTTTCTTATGATTTATTATATAATAATTTAATTAAATTTTCTAAACATTCAAGAAATAACTTAATATCCGCATCTGGACTATGATATAAAGATACTATTACAATATTATTTATTAGTTCTGACTCGCACTCTATAGCTACCGATGAACATTCAAATGTTTTCTCAATGGACATTTCACTTAAGTAGTTTATAGTGCTGATTTTGATACAATTGTGTACAAAAACTAAGGAGTCGCCATTCTTGTACAAAGATCTTGAAAAATAGGAGCCAACATAATAGCGTTCAATGTTGATATAACTGATATTTCCATTATTTATCCAATGTTCAGATACACAAAATATTTGACACTTTTCAATATTTAAAATTATTTCTAACGCATTGAGCTTGTTGGTTAAACACTTTGATCTATGCCTGCTAAACTATTTGCTTTCTTTGGATTGGTATTCTTTTGTTGTGTTGGAGTCGCTAAAAATTGTTAGACATCCATTACTCACAACATTTTTAGTTGCAGTAACTATAAAGTTTCGTGTGTTATTACAATATCCATTGAAGAATACTTTATTAATCACAGATTGTTTTTATGGTAATTCTTTTTGAATCGGAATTATATACAACAAAATTATTTTTAAAATGTTTCATAATCACGTGATTAGTGTCAACATATAACACGTTTTTCTGATTTGTTTTTAATACTGCATCATTGATTAATTTTTATATATATTATACATTTTTTAAATTTAAATTTGCGAATCTTCAGTATGGGCAACCAATGATATTGCTGTGTTTACTATAATAAAAAAATATATCGAATTATAATACTGCACTTCGACATTTATATTCTTTGTCGCATTGCTATTGCCGGTAAATAATATATAATATATCTTTATATAACACGAATTTTACTTATGTTTACATATATTTAAAACATCATATTTGCTTGATGATAAGTATGTTCTTAATCAATCAGCACCATTATTTCATTTTAATCGCAAATTGGTTTATTTGGTTTTGATTTTAATGTTGTATTATTTTTCATGATTTCATATTTTCGTGCATTGTAATTAGATTTTCCGCATTCTTCACTTTATTTGGTATAGTAGATATAATATCGGTTTCTGCATAGACATCTGAATTATTTGTTTCAATATATCATCGAGTGTGTTTCTGAATCAATACATTAATAGGTAAAAAAAGTTTTTGAGATAATATTTCAACTTTAGGATTTAGGTCTGCTTGAATAATAACAATTTTTTAAATAAAATAATTGAATCGGCTTCTTGCACAAAACTTATTTTATTTAAATACTACACAATTTACTTGATAATGACCTTCATAAGTCGAAACTCGAGTCGCTTATATTTTTATTTTTAATAAATAAAACCTTTGTGGTTAAAAACATTGTAATTTTTGTTTTATTTATTTCTACTACAAAATAGATTGAAATTTTATAAAATGTCATGTTAAATCATTTTATATTCAAAATTATATGTAATTGGATTAAATTCATTTTTGAAAAGCAAGTATAAAAACTATGTGTGAAATAATATATATATATATATATAATAACATTCATGCTCAAATTTCTCGTTCTAAACCTGCAGAACGAGAAATTTGAGCACGACGCACGGCGAATGTTGCAATCATACAAAAGAATATTTTATTGTGTATCTTATATTGTGAATAGCAATTCCGTAAAATTTCCCGCCATAAACTAAAATTAAGACATAAATTAGTTTCTATTGAAACAGGTACCTTTTTACCTAAAAGGGTCCATACCTCGCACCGCGGCAGTCTGACAAGCAGCCGCCCGCTTAGCCTTCAGCATGTATGCATTCTTATTTCACACAACATACATTAATTATGCAGTATTATTATAAAAAGTTAAATATATAAATAATAAATACGACTTAACAATAAAATTGCCGGAGGGCTAGTATTTTCTCGCTCCCTGAACCCACGTCTTAAATTACTAAATCTGATCCCCCTTTGTACAAATATCCCGTCCTTGTACTTTCTCGTATTTAATTAGTAAATGTGACTTTTGTGTCGTGGCAATAATAATTCGCTCCAGTTATAATTCCGGATCTAATATACTTTTTTATTAGCAACCTTATTCATCCTTACGACCCTGAGCACACATACACATCGTTCACAGCTCGCTTTGATAATTTTATATTATTTTATTATAGGCAAATATAAACAATAAATTAAAAACTAATATCTTAAATATAATATTATTTAAGAAAACTGAAATTGGATAATTTTACTTAACGCATCTATGGATTTTCTTTTC
The DNA here is from genome assembly GCA_030264575.1 of Tachinus sp. AB-2021. Classification (NCBI taxonomy): domain Eukaryota; kingdom Metazoa; phylum Arthropoda; class Insecta; order Coleoptera; family Staphylinidae; genus Tachinus; species Tachinus sp. AB-2021. The sequence continues at coordinate 3,200 of JARJEC010122383.1, forward strand.
ATGTTTGCATTGCGAAACATGAATCAATATCGCGTAATGAAAATGATAATGCAGTAAGTACGATAGAAATGGCGCTATAAAAAGAACGATGGCAATCACTATAATGAAGTGTTTCGCAGGTTAATTTATTTCAAGATAAATAGGTTACTTCATTTCAAATAAAAAATCCATAATGACAAATTAAACTTTACTAAGAGCGTACTTTTATTTTAGGAAAGGCAGTTTATAAAAGTAACAATTATTATTAAAGAATAATAAAAACTAATCATTTGATTAAATTTCTATTAATTACACAATTTTGTTTCTATATCTGTGATAATTTGATATTTTGGTAAGAAATGTATTTTGTTTTATATACTTTTATGCATATGTATACCGGGTGGGGCTCAAATCACGCATAAATTGACGATTTTTTTGTCAGTCAATTACGGTTCTACTCCCAATTATTTTCAGATACGGAAATGGTTTTGTGACTTCCGGTTTTACCGAAAATAAAAATTTATTTGTAAAGTTAAATGGAACGCCCGGTATTTTTTCATAAATTTCAAATTTCTCATCTGTTCTATGTATTATGATAAAATTTGAGAAGATTTGTCTCAGAACCATATCCGTATCTGAATATAATAGGGAATAGCGCCTATTTTACCCATAAGAATTCATCAATTTATCTTGATAAATAAAAAGCTTTTTAGATTAGCGTGATTTGAGCACCACACGATTATATGCAAAGTGATTTGTTTTTGTCTTTGTAAGACGTATTTTCACAAGTTAAAACGATACATTCGCTTTGTTTTTCTATATAAATACTAATTACTTGTATCATGCAGTTAGAGAATCTTGCTTACATTTACTTTTATTTAATATTTTTTTAAGATCTTATTCTTACAATATATACAACGTATGTATACTACAAAGTTCCAACTGACGCTAAATTTTATTGTTAACATATATGACACTTAAAAAAAATTAAATATAAATAATCGTTTTGAATCATTTTTATAATCGTTTTAAGAATTAAACCATTCTTTTATGTAACATCGTACACTTACGCCATATATATATATATATATATATATATAGTCCATGATTTCTCAACGACGTGACTTTGACTATTGATTTCAGATTTAATAACAAAAGAACAAATTTTGTCGTTTGCAGCGCCATCTATCAAATGTTTTAAAAAAATCTCTGATTAAAATTCACTTATTTTTTAACGTTCTATCCGAATTTACAATATAATATAGGGGTATCCATTTAAGATTTTTAAGTTGCCCCTGGGGGCCCGATGGGGGCTAGGTTGACAGTATCAGATGTCCCCCTCAAAACCATAACTTTTTATAATTTGGAACACTTTTTTGTCCGACCCAATGTTTCAGAGTTATCGCTACTGGCGAATTAAAATGGGACACCCTGTATATATACCATGCTTTCACCGAAATTCCGTACATCGGACAGGCGTTTGGCCGAGGGAATGGACCGACGGATACATTCCTCTCGCGTGTCGCTACGTATTTAAATATATTGTAATAAATTGATAGGCTTATTGTTCAAGTTATTTAAAATAAAATGATTCTCTAAACTAAAATTAAAAATCTAATATTTTTTTAATTTAAAAAATACTTCAAATTAATAAAAAAATTTCAAAATCAAATTGTATTTTTAAATTTAGTTCAGAGAATTATTTTATTTTCAAACATTTTATTTGGTGGAATTGCCTGTTGTGTTAAAGATTTACGACTTTTTCATTGGTTTAGCTTTAAGTAAATGCGTTTACATTTTACTTAGATTTTTTTCTTTTTCTTGTCTTCTTTTTTGTAAATTAGCACAAGGATGCAGTTTAAAGAATAATTAAAGTAGTACAAAACTACTAAACTGAGAGCAGAACAAAATTATAAAACTTGTAAATGGTCATATACTTCCGTATTGCGGTTTTAATAACTATAAGAGAAAAACCTGAAGTAGTGTGGTTATTTAGATACCGGATTCGGTATTAGCATGCTCGATTACATAGGCGGGTACGGGGACTAGGGCAAACATAATTTTATTTTACAATAGTGGAAAATATAAACAGAAGAATAGAAGAAATAATGGACAACTATGAATGAATAACAGACTAATAATAATAATAACAGATAGATTTATTTGTTACAAAATAAAGTTAAAATACTCAACAGTATATTTAACGCGGTGACTAGTGCACCGGAGCCCGGTGCACTAGTCACCGCCGGGAACTCTATTCGCTTTATAAAACGAGTTGTTTGCAGATACTGAAGTCGAGGTTGGGTTAGTTGCACAGATCACTTTCACATGTCATTCCCATGTAAATATAGTCAACACGTTTGACACCATTTTCGTGAGTAAAGTTTATGGGCTCATTTAATCCAGCGGCGGGAAATTGAAATTCATATTAAAATGTGAATGTTCTTCATGTTTGGTAAACATAATAAAAATCATTATATTACTATATATAACAATAAAATAACAACAAATTTAAAAATCAAAATAAATATTATTCTTTGTCGTTCCATCTGTCAATTTATTTGGGGTAGATACCTAAAAACAAACATAAATTAATACACTATATTTAGTGAACATCAATATATAAATGTTTATTTTAATAATATCATATTAATAACTTTGAGCAGATTGCACTTGAGAACCATTCATGCCTTTCAGTTGAAAGTGCACAAACACACAATAAATCAAAACTTTGTTTAAGTATAAAATACGTTTAATTCATCTTTATTATAAAATTTGATACGTAAATTCTGATAATCATACAATGTTATGTAACTTAATATGATATTCTACATACAATTATAAACACAAGATTAAAAATAAAACTACTATGTTTTTATCACATAGTCCCACCGTTCTGCAGTTTCAACTGAATCTCGGTCTTCATCAAATGTTACAGAAATGTAACGTTTGATAAAAGATACTTTTATGTGTTTTATGTTTTAAAGTATGTTATATAATTATAATTCTATAAAAATCATATCCATAAAATGACTATTAAATAAAAAGCAACTATATAAAATGTCAAATATATAATAGATAATTACCTAAATCGACTCCATACCACCAAAAATTCCACGTTGAACGATCACTTGGTGCAATTCATTGAGATAATAACATGAAAATAAACACATATTAATTCACACACAAGATTAATTAAACATATTTCTAATAAAAAAAAATATAAATACTAATTGATACCGATAACTGAAATTACATTTTATATTATTTTGTTGGCTCAATAAAATGCTAATATTTTTATACTTTTCCTCTACAATTTTCTATAAAATATATTATACTCAAATATGTTGGGTATTTTAATATAATGACAATAATTAAACTTACCTTTTTACACTTAACACTGCATCATAAATAACATAACCAAAAACAACATAAATAACATCAAATTAAACATGACGTTAGCGGTTAGCATGGACGTATTTATTTGTCCATGATCAGATATGTGACCGATGACGAATGATCATAGCAAACGATCGTTTTTCGTGGTTGTTGTTAGTTTGATGTCCTGAATTCAAGCTTTTTCGCCATCTATCCATGGTCGCTACTAACTCTTGTATACCTATAATACCCCCTTGTTAGTTGGTCCGTCCTTTCGCTCTCACTTATCGGACCAGTGTTCAAACTTTGATAAATATTTTTTTTAATTACTGGTACAAATATGAACAATACAAAAACTGAGGTAATATAAATAGCAAAAATTGAAGTGTCCATTGGAGAAAACAAAAAGAACCGACACCCACAAACTGGGTATAGAATATTCAAGACTGCAAGAAAAATCAACAAATAAAGAAAAATCACAAAAGATGATTAAGAGATAATAATTACATGAGAGAAAACAGTTCACAAAGTTAGTGGAAAATAAGGCACAATAAAAAATATCGTATTCATCAATTTGGATATTTAAAACATATCCTTCATTATTATCCATCGACTATTAATATATTAAAAGCAAACGTTGTATAAAATAAATTACGATGCGTCATACTAGAGAGAGTCTTTTTAGAATACTGTTTTTCAAAACAGTTTTCCCAAAAACGGCCAATTGGACAGTTGATCTGTGCTAAGTTTGGTTTACTATTTCACCTTAAAAAAGACTTACTTTAAGACTTGCAAAATTGTGAATTTTTTTTTAAAAATCGTGATTCAATTTACAAAATTTTACAAGAACACTTAATGTGGACAGCTTTGGTATCACAAAGTTTACGTCACAATCAATTTAGTTTTCAATATAACAAATATACAACCAATAAACTAAAAAAGTGATCAAAAATTGGACTTTGATATTGCACTTTGTTTAAGATGGCCCTTGTTAATTTGCCAAAATTCATATTTAAACATTAATGGCATAAAATTATCTTTAAGACAAAGCATTAATAATACCATAATTTTTATGTTTTTTTTTTTAATTTTAAAGTTCTATACATCGTAGAAAACACCCATTATTTTTACCATATTTGTACTTAATTAATTGAAGAGTAATAACAATATACGTATATGCTGTGTTTAAAACAAGCATTAAATATTCAATAGTTATATTGAACATTATCAAAACATTTGCTTGACTTTTTTTTGCTTAGAAACTACATGAATTTATTTTGATCAAATTACAAACAAAAAAGAATAAATGAGGTTTCTTAAAGGAAATTATATTTTGAAGCAAACTTTTCAAAGGTAATACACCGATATTTATTTCTGTCAGCGTATGATGATGACCAGCCAATCGGTCGAAACTAGTCCGGTTTAATAAATATTTTTCGTGATAAGATATCTAAAAAGTTGTTTTATTTATTAAAATGTAATATCACATAGTAAATACTACCACCATTCAATTTGTAATACAACGAGTATAATGAATAAAATTATTCAAATTTAAATTTGTTTAATTTTAAGAAATAAAGTTATGTTGCTTAGAAAACTAAAGCAATATAGTTTATCTAAAAATATTAAACAAGTTTGCAATAGTTATTAATATCCACGAGTTGTATTTATAACGATTATTTCATAAAAAAACTAAACGCAAAACTTATATATTAAATTTATTCTTTTGCTCACAATGTTCATCTTGTCCATTTTTAATTAGCTTGTTTAAGCTATTCTAAGAATATATTAGAGTGAAATAATCACTATACGTTAAATCTCATTTGTTAATCTGATGGTTTATAATTATACAAATTTAAAAAATCGTACAACTTGAAATGCCTTCCATTGTATGATTCGTTTAGATATAAATTCAAAATTGATATGTATAATATTATCTTGATAAGATATAATATAAATTTACAAATTGCACAAAAAAACTAACTTATAAATAAAAAGGATAGTAAAATCAGAATCTTGCCATGAACTTTAATGACAACTGTGCAAATATGTAAATTAATATAACACTCCCTAATACCCTTTATTCTACAACCTTGACGCCCTCATATTTATCTGAAGCAACAGATCAAAGACCCATTTTTTTCATTAATTACCACCAATGACGAGCGTATTACACTACACTGACTACACATCATTTCATCCATCGATTCAAACTGAAACCCAATTGTTAATTACTTTTTATTTTCAGACTAATTGACTTGCTTCATTAGTTCCGCAGATATCTAAATAAGTTATCGTGATGTTATTATTATTATTTGTAAGCTTTTCCCTTGGTTCAGATGTCACGAAACGGGGGTCACTAATAAATGATAATTCCGACTCTGCAAGTATTCAATTTAATTATAATGATGCCATAAAAATTGAAGTATAGCGATCGATTAGTCTATATGTATAGGTCTATGGGTTATTGTACTGCATTTAACGTAATTAACACAGATAAATTATCATCAATAAACATGCGATAGTTTAATTTAATGTTACAGGTATTATGTATTGACTTTTGGCAAGTATGTTCAATTAATATTACACAGTGTGTTCATTTGTAAACCAGTTAATAAGAAAATATACGCAATAAAGATATTTACGGTTTTAAAGCGTTTCTTGTTAAATCATTTTCTGAGCTAATTTTTATTCCAATAACTAAAATTATTAATTAATGTATAAAACAGACCACTTTTCAAAGCAGTTTAAAAGTAGAAAAATGTAGAGCAGTATTTGAAAAATATGATAAAAAGGATTCAAATTTATCATCCGATATGACTGCTTCCAAATCTGTCAAAAGTTTTTGAATAGATATTAAACTATCAAATTATTACGATAATAATCTGTTTTATAAAAATTAATATAGTTTTCAAAAAGGAAAAAACACAATTGGTGCAATTAAATTCTAAGTTGAACAAATTGCTACGGCTTTTAAATAAGGCAATCAGTAGCTGCTTTGTTATTAGATCTGTCTAAAGCATTTAATCTTGTGAACCGCTTATATACTACGAAAAACATGATATTGTTGCAATTTTAAGTCATGACTTAGTGTACGACATATCCTAATCTTTATTAACGACTTTTCTCTGTTTTTGCAAACTTATCAAATTGTGACGTTGGAGTGGTCAGTATGCCAAAAAACAACATAATTATTTTGAAGGATGAAATCATGCAATGCTTTCATAATATTAGGCATTATGGATAGGTATATTGACAAAAGTCTTATTTAGAAATGGTGACTATATTGCGTCAAAAGATATAAAAAATATTTACCCAACAATACACACAAAAACAAGTTTTTAAAACTCGTAGAGTTAAATATGCCTTGTCATTAAAAAATTATATCATAGCTTACAAAAAATTTGAAAACAATTTCAAAAAGCAACGTGTCGAGATTAATAAAAATTATGTACTACAAATTTCACCAAATTTATACATTACTTTACAAGCTCACTATAGGTATATTGAAATAAAGTAAATTCTATAATTTATTGATGTAATTTAGTTTTTTGATTTAGAATCAAATAAAAAATATAAGTATAATAACTACTTTCTTAATTAATATAAAAAACAAAACAAAATTATCGTTAAACAAAAACGTTTTCGTCTTTGTAAAACGTATTTTCACAAGTTATACAATAAATTGTTTTCTATATTAATAGTAATCAGTTGCGTCATATAGTCGGGGATCTTTTTTTAAGTTTTTTTTTAATTAATATAATAAAATTAAAATAAGAACAAATACATAATTTGTAATTTTAAAATTATTAAAATTAAGTAAAATTGATTTAGATTAATGTTATATTTACTAATAATTAAGCATCGCATAGAGCAAGATAGATTTTTAATAAATATTTCAAAAATTAGTTTTTGTAGAATATTTATTCATAGCCTCTATTTGGCTAAACTGATGCTCTACCAACTGCGCTAGATTAACTGGTTTGTTATACAATGATATAAAACTAAATAATTTTTTATGTATTTTTATATTGTAAATACATATATATATATATATATATATATATATATATATATATAAATATATGTAAATATAATTATTGCGTTATACAATATTTTTAACCAATTGTAATTGCAAGTATTAAATTTTATTTCTAAATTTGACGACAAAATATATATTCTTTTGATCACCCCTCGGAGTAACCATTGACATCGAGAGAGCAATATTTATTACGCTTTAGATTAATAAATAATATAATTTCTTGTGTTATTAAATTTATTACATTATTTGTAATTGACAGTGCAAATTGTTACTTATTAGCATTGAGTTTTGTTTCATATTTTGTTGTTTATTCATTATTAATGTAATAAAAAATTAAAAGTTATTTTGCTCTAAGTGTTAAATTAATTTTGAAAAAAATGTTTCACTGTGTTATCAATAATATTCCACTAATATCAATGTAATTTATTTTCCAGATATCGAGTTTTGGGGTAGATAAGACTCCGGAACTTATTCAATATCAATATTGCATTCAAATCGACCGCTATTATGTGCTATTATTAGAAAATGAATAAGTAACATCTTTGTATTTATTTTGATTATTAAATAATTATTCGTTTGCAAAATGTATTTCTCACTCTATTATTATTGTTATACTTATAAATATAATCATTAATTAAGTAACACACAATAACATTGGTAACGGAAATTATATATCATATATCAACTTTAAGGCTTAATGAATGATCATATATAATTATCTTCCTTTACTTTATAATGTTTCCTTTATTTTTATTATAAGACAATAGTTTTTACAATAACAATACCATTATTTGTTTTTGCTTATAGGTTGAGAAACGCCCTATACATATCATAGTTTTACAAAAATATGTCTATAAATTGCTTAGAACATCTGTAAAAAACGTTGGTGTCAATTAAAATTCGCAGAACACATTAATATAAGATAGTCTTCATTCATAGTAAAAATTCCATTGCTGTGTGATGCAAAAGTTCTAAGTCATGTCAATTATTGTGATATAATGTGTGGAGTAAATGTTAATGTTTTGGAAATAAATAGAATTCAAAAGATTCAAAATTTATGTTTGCGGTTTATTAATGATGTTTAAAAGTTTCAAAGAGTGTTTCATTTATTAAAACTTACAAGTTAGTTAAACATGTCTAAACGTAGACTGTTGCATAGTACGATTACCCTTCATAAAAAATATTGAACAAGTCTCCAGATTATCTCTGTTAGAAAGTAATAATGTAAAGTGACATTCAAGCAAAGATATTCAAAAACATAGAGGAAAAATGTTAGCTACCAAATTGCAGATCTACTTGAAATAATTTTTATGTCAGAGTAGTTAAGCATAATTTTAATTATTAATGTTATCTTTTATTCTGTCATTCCTTTATATTTTTTAAGGTTGAATGAAAGAATAATTTAGCAACAATGCTGAACTACGACTTTTCTCTACATTTAAATAAAATAGTTATCTTCATTTGACTAAATCGATTACATCGTACAGGATGCTTCTTTAAAATTCACACTTTGTAAAGTTATGAATGATTAATGCATGATTAAATTTACTAATGAATTATATGCGCACTCAAGTTGCATATAATATGATGCTTTCGATAAGTATACTACTGGGACTATTATTAATGAAATATGTTAAATTCGACCGCTTCATTTTATATTGATAATTGGTATTAAGTTTAAGGTTCTAATTTTCAATTTGTATTCGTTTATATTACTATATTAAGCAATTCGAAATCACCTAATAATATATGGATTCGGTGTAGTACATGTTTTTTTATCACTCACCATAGGGATTTCCAAAGTAAAAATGTCATTGGCTGTTAATGGTTTTTCTAAAGCAAATTTTCGAATAATTTTTGTTATATATGTCTACGTTGTCTTTAACAATTTTGAGTAGTTTTTGTTCATATTTTATTAACCCATTCGGGACAGGAGCGTTAACATAGTTCAAACATAGTGAAAAGCAAACTACACCGAGACTGGTCGCGCCTTGCTGAAAAAGCGCCAATTCTTTTATTAGAAAAAGTTATTGCTTTTATTTAATATTGTTTAAAACTAAAGTATATTATTGTCCAACATGAAGAATATAAATTGTTATAGTTTAATATTTTTATTAAACTGTAGATGTGTATCAGTTTAGAATAGCTTTTATAACGAATAAGTCTGAATTTAATAATTATTAGTTCTATTGATTATTTTTGACCATTTAAATAAAAAACAAGTAGTTATCATTTAAATCCATTAAGCTATTTTTTATAACTTTAGAAGAGGCCACGAAATTGATGATATGATATTTGCTAATAGTTTAGTTATTTAAATATTATAAAGTCTATTTTTATTTTATTAACATGTGTGTTCTGCGTTTACTAATTTTGTCATTTACCTGTCTCAATAATGCTAAGTTTTGAATAATATTAAATAAATACTAAAAACAAAAAATATTTTAATAAATTGGCGATTGCCAGCAAAACGCAACCGGAGTCTAAACGCAGTCCGCTATGTTAGAACTTTGTTAGTGGCGTTAGCGCTCCTATCCCAAATGGATTAAAAATATATGCGAAAAAACTATTCAAAATTGTCAAAGATAATGTAAACTTACACTGCACCAAAAGTTATGCAAACATTTGCTCTAGGAAAACCATTAACAGCCAATGAAATTTTTACTATGTAAAGGGTGCATGATTAAAAAACGCACTGTGTTACAATATTTTGTATTTGAAATATGACTAGTCTGTAAAATATAATCAAAACAATAATAGTAAGATTAATTAAAATTTAAAAATTAAAAATCATATAATGCTAACAATACAATTATCATTATATTAAGAAAATTGATAGAATCGACCGTTACTAAGTGATAATTCATAATGCAGGATTTGAAATAAATTACTATGTTTTTTATCACAATTTATTTAATCACACCGTGACTGCAGTTTCGACTGAACCTCAGTCTTCATCAGATTCATGTAACGTCTGATGAAGACTGAGGTTCAGTCGAAACTGCAGTCACGGTGTGACTAAATAAATTGTGATAA
>JARJEC010122407.1:0-12061 GCA_030264575.1 Tachinus sp. AB-2021
ATATTAATATAATCCACTTATTAGCCCTATAAGATACTATGATTAAAAAATCACAACGGGTGGAGATTAGTGATAGGTACCTGTTACTCATACTACGTTACGGGATTTATAGAATAGGTTCCACACGAAAGAGTTATATTTGGAACGGTTTCATACCTATTACATATGGAACGCTTATATTTGGAACTGGATCTGATCTGTTTGGTACTGTTTGGAACCGTTTTACTGCTTATAGTTAGAATTTACATTTCTCATTGTGGTGCATATTATTTATTTGTTCTGCGGCTATACCCTCTATCCTTATTTGATGTTTTTGAACATAATGTGATTAATTTATTTTGATTTGAAGTTTATCTATTATAAATTATCAGTACAAAGTAAGAACATTTAATTTTATTATAATATTATACTGAAAATTAAATATAAACGTCAGTTGATTTATACACAGCTACCCTGCCATTCATTATACTACGGTCTACGGATATACAAGCCAATACACAAAAATTCACGCATCCCCAGTTCAACTTTTTCCCATTCGCACACTGCCTGTATCCCCACACTTAATTTCTTTTATTAAATTATGACTCATTTATTTACAGGCGCCTGTTAAGACGATAATTTCTTATTTACCTATATTGCACTTAATCATTTTGCAATTAGCCCTTAAATATATGCAGGTTTACTTGTTTTACATTTAGTCACTAGTCACTTAATAAATACGCTGATATATAGATTGCTTGAGGTCACAAAACATTTAGCCACTAAACTATCAATACATGTTTCTTTTGTCCACTTAATGAACGTTTATTAATTTCACATTAGTCACAAGGCACTTAAAATATTTACATATTTGTTTATTACTTTAAGTAAAATGACTTCCAAAGGAGGAAATACAAGTGAACATTGCTTTCGCTTTCTTCAGCAGCCGCATTTGTATATGCTTATAATTTAAGGTAATTTTAACTAATAACATAAAAATCTTGTTGAAATATTATTATCATTGTGAAATCTACAAAAAATATTCCATTTATATGGGATAGGTAGATTATGTTTACATGTACTGCAGAGCAATTAATGGACCTCATGTGTATTCCCAACAGCATATTAGTTTGTTGTCAAAATTGTGCGGTAAAGTTCGCCAGAGTTTAAGTGAGAATATCCTGAGGTAAGGCTGTAAGACATTATTAAATGTAATACCTACAATTGCGAGGACCATTCGTGTATAATATAATATTGCTGCTATCTGCACTGCTAACGTTAACATGTTTGTTGTCTTGGCTGGTTATGAGCCAACTAGAAATATTTAGCAAATTGCATTGCACACGCCTAGGTTGCTGTAAACATTTCTTCTTTCTCTGAATAATGTTTCACTTTAATTATGTTCCTACATTTGTGACAAGATAGTGTGTGTAACCACAAACACAGTCGGCCCATACAAACGGCCTCATTATTTCCCGACCCTTAACATCCGTAATATCTGTAATCCCCGCGCGCCCATGTTTTTTTATTCCGTTTTTATTGTGCGATTCGGTTTTATACCGAAAGATGTTACGATTTTTTCGCGCTTCATAAAAAGCACAGGGCTCCACCGTTAATCCCCCATCTCCATCTCATTTAGCCATAAAAAATATTTATATATAGGAAAAAGTAAAGGGACCGTAACTTGCTCATATCATTACATAATACCTAATTGTTATAGCTCCTCTTCTGGCATCGCCTAGAATGCAGCAGTCTTGCACCTGGCGATAGGCCAACACCCTGTTCCAACAACCACTCTTAACCCCGTTCGTTGCGGCTATTATCGTAACATTAAAATCTGCTTATTGTCGCATTAAAAATTTTGTCCCTCTCTCGGTCCGGGCTCGCATAATAATTGCGAGGTTATTGCGAATGCAAAAGTTATATACATGAGAATACGAGGCAATAATTGTTATCTACTTTTGTGTTATTCGCATCGGTGTTACATGTTACTGATGTTATATACATACTGTGAGCATAACCATAACTACCCTGTTTGTGTTTAACTTGTAAACTATAGTTTTGCAATCACATTTTGTATAATTCCTCCAGAATACACACAGATTATACATGCAGATTGTCCCTCATTGTTGGAGAATTTCCGTTTCCTTTTATTTTACAAATTGCTAAGGTCATGCTTATGAACTTTGGAATTTATATTCTCAACATATATCTAACACATACAAGATGTACGTTTATAAACGCAATTATTTTTATTCCTGGACATTTTTATTAATTTGAACCATTTTATGATTCATTAATAAACAACATTTAAATCTAGAAGATAATAAAATATGTTGAATCACTATTATAATGCTTAAAAAATTAAAAATATAACCGTTTCAAAGCTTAATAAACTGTTACTTCTCATTTTTCTTTTTTGTCTTTAACAATTTTACATAATATAAAATATCTTCCAGTGTGTTTGTGTCAAATACTTATAACAACTAGATAAAATAAAACAGTAAAAAAGGTATTGTTTACATTATTATTAGGTACGTACTTGCAAAACCTACTTTTTAACAATATGGGTGAGTTCAAAATGCACTACAAATAAGAAAAAATTTACTCCAATTCAGGTTATTCGAGCTGTAACTTCGTTAGAAGAAGGGGGATCTTAGTAGTATGTAGAACAATTGAAAATTGATCAGAAAGCCACGTGGAAGCTCTGAAAATAGATACAGGAAAACCTTGCTTTTTAGTAGGACAAATCCGAAAAACTACTGTAGCGAAGACCGCTTTTTCATTTGCAAGCTTTGCGTAACTATAAAAAAAAGACAGCATGAAGTAAATCGAAAGTCGAGGAGATCCGTGAATTTATCTAAATTGACTAAAAATCATGAAAAAATGCGAGTGCAATTTGGACAAGAACATCTAAACAGGCATCTAAGGTGTTATGTTTACAGATGGATCCAGTTTGTTCTATCGGGTAATGATGGACGTTTGTGTGTATGGAGAAGACCAGAGAAAGATACCAATACCATCTTAACAGAATGCGCAAAACTGTTTCTTTTGGTAGAGTATCAATATGCATATGGCAGTATCAAGATATCTGTACTTAAGTTGTCATTATTTGAACGATATATTGACATCCTACATGTACATGTTTGTTTGTATGCACAAAATGTTGCTTAAGAATTTGTTTAGATGCATGATAATGCTCTACACCAAGTCGCAAACATGGTGCGTATCTAGCTTCAAGATGAAGATATTCAAACAATGAATTGTCCAGTATGGACTTGAATGATATACAGATTACACTTGCTAAATGTTGGGAAAGGCTTTTCACACAAAAATCCTAGCTAAGCCTCATCCTAAGCTTGCCAAATAAAAATTCTAAACTGCCATTCAATTTACACCACTTTCAAAAAGTGACTTTTTTGAGAAGTGTATTTTGTCATATGTTACATTAAAATAGCCCGGTCTGTCTATCACCATTTCTTTTCTTCTTTCTCTGTGCTTTTTAAATTATTTTGACCACTAGTCTCCTGAAATACTCGAAGGTTTCCTCACTTTCCAACATGGTTTCTAACATATACATAGTATTTTCGAAACAAAGTTCCATTCAGTTTTTTTCCTTTATTCTTTTGTAGTACACAAACATCTACTACAACTATGCTGGCAAATTCGAGTACTACAACTTCATCAAAAACAGTAGTTTAAACTACAACATTACTTGGATCTGGTGAATCAACTACCGCAAAAAAAATTACAAGGACTTCAGATACTGCAATTGAATGATCGCAAGGAACATCAACAACTGCTGGATTAACCGGTGAAACAACAACCTCACAGAAGATAGGTAGTTCTATAATGTCAGAACAAACGACTGCATCCATTAAAAACAACTGGATCACCAGTAGCGATAATTACTGGATATACAGTTCTAATGCATTACATACAGTACATGCAGGTTTTGTTGTCGTATGTCTGTCATAACTTGCAATAGAAAGTAGTTCAGCCACACGTCACTATAGATAAGATCTTACTTTGACCCGGTTTTTGGAGGACCCACTTTTATGGCTTTATGCTACATTAATGCTCCATACAGCATAGCCAAACCGCTCACCGAGTTTAAAGATGTTTTTGCAGGTCGATAAAGTTTGCTGGTATTTTGTTTACCTTTGTCTTTTTAATGTTCTCCAAAAAGATTAATACGTATTTGATAGAACTCTTTGTTCTGTGTAGTGATGCTTTTACTTAAAAGTAACCTTGTTTTTACGCATCTCATTCGTCTTATTAGAATGATTTGTTCGAGCAGTTCTATTAAATGTTTTGTTTTGTTTTCCAAATCGTATATGCTCTTTGCTAAGATTGTTAGAGCAACATTGTTCGTAAAGACTTACTTTTTTGGCCATTTCCTTATTACACCAGGTACTATAATAATGAGCCTAATACTGACCCTTGCGGGACCACCATCGTAATGTCTCTCATCACATTTTAAAGCTGCAGTTTTTTTTAGTAAATATCGACTATTTTTGCAATATTAGAAGATTTCTTTTCTTGCTTGCTACCTCATAATTTCTTTGACAACGAATCAAACGCAATTTTAATGTCTTGGATGTCCATGCTCTCCATTCATAATATTTTTATATTGTCTCTACTACAGTTTCTTAGACATTTAGAATGGACCTTTCTTTTCAAAAGTTGTGCTATTGTTTCAAACGTTGCATTGTTCCAAAAGTCTACCTCATTTTTATTTTTTATGTGTAAACAACTATGCGATTATCAACATATTTCTCATCAGGAAACATTTTAGCGGCAGTGGTGAGGTACCCAATGTATTGATTGATAAAAAATGTATCGCGGCACAGTGGTAGATAATTACTAATCTTTGCTATGGCTCTTTTCTTTTCTTAAAATGTGACTGCGTTAGGCCACGATGTTTACACCACTCATTAACTTTTTTTATTATTGTCTGTTTCTTATCGTCAGCTCATAGAATTTACTTAAAGTGAAAATCTTTCTTCTGTTTCAAGAGAGAGGTTTGAATTTAACGTTTTTGGTGATGTTTTTGGTATCAGAAATTGTTTCCCACTTTGTGGAAAAAGTTTACTTCTTTGGCAGTTGGTTTAGATTGTTTGGCAAAATAGTCTCTTGCTATGTTTTATTGCGTTTAGAACTTCTCATTTAAACAGCTGTATTCATTCTACTATTTGTAGTAGTTAACTTTGATAGGATCTTAGAAGAAAAGTCGCCTTTAATTCTGCCTATGCAGTCACTTTATATGGTAGGAAATAACATTCCTTATACAACCTTATTTAAGTCTTTCATAGCGTTTTCTAACCTTTTTTGTTTTGTGGATTTTCTACATAATTTTTATTTTGTTAACCATATTTTTATGTCATAATTTTATTATCGCAATTCTTGTTACCTTTCGACAAACTTTGATTAGGCCAACTAGTATTTGATTGTACAGCTAGTTTTCCTCAAGTTATTCTTTTTACAGAAGTAATTCTGCATTGAACCGGATACCATTATCAGAAAAGGTGGGCAAGTATCGCTTTCTTCTCACTTCACCTTCTACCCTTATAATCATTGTATGATCAATAAGTACCTTGCTACAGCAGGAGGTTTAAAAAGTTACTTTTGTTCACTATACCTAGATTAGTTTCATATAATTTCCTACCACTTCGATTGACGTTTTTGCTACTCCATTATTATATCTTCTGTGTTGAGTAATAGAAATTGTGAAAATTTGTTACATGATAGATTAGGCTCACACCGGAAGTTACATGAAAAATGTATTTTAAACATTTGACATCTGTCACTCATGCACACGTAGTGTCAAAATGACAGATGACAAGTCTGACTCATCGTTTGTTTTAAAACATGATTATATTGGTTATTCCAGATTTTCTGAAAAGTAATAGGTTTAGAATTGTAAAATAAAATCTATTGCTTTTACAGACTATCCGTATATCAACAAATTAAACATGTTCTATATGCAAATAAAGCTTGAAACAAATCTGTGCCCAACAAGTTTATGTAAAATTGTATGTGTAGAGAAAAATTATTTTGATAAACTTAAACAATTTTAAATTTTACTTCATTTGTTAATGAGAATTATTAAAAATCAACTTTTATAATTTATAATTTTAATATTTTAAGTAAAGTATTTCATTTTAAACTCATATTTAGGATTTTATATCAACACAGACAGCCCTTAATACATAATAAGAGTTGTTTACTTATTCTTAAACAAGTTCAGTTGGATCAATACATAACATTTTTATATAATATAACAGGTTGCGGTTCATATTATTTAAATAAAAACGAGTAACGTGCTTCGTAAACGTGAATCTCTGCGCTAAAAATTGGTCGATAGATTTTTGCAGTTTCATCAATATATTGATTTAATAAATTTTTCAAAAAACAAGTGTAAGTTTTCACTTGGCAACTACAATGCAAAGGGTTGAAGTCAGCAGCTATGGATGGTTCGGTCCATTTAAAGTTCGGCTTTGAGCGGTAAACGTAAAATAGTGTAAATGTAATTGAATTGAACTGAGGAAAGGAAACGACCAATTACTTCGGTTAGCTAATTACAATTTCCCTACTGGAAACTGTGTTTGCAGAGCGGGGCCAGTTGGAGGGGCGAAGAAGGGCGTACTCCACCTCCAACCCCTTTACTTGAGAACTTTTTTGCTTCCGCAATGTTAGGTAAATAGTGTTATGCAAATGCAAAAAATTCTCAGCTCCCCAAACAGAATTAAAGCAGAATTAAAATAAATTTACCTCCAATGTGATTTTCCGCCGTGAATATTTCAAAATGTTTAATTTTGCTGCATTGGGAAAAGATCGGATTAGACCAAGGTTTGATATATCAGTTTAAAAAAGCAAATTAAGTGAATAAGTAATTATTATTAATGAGCATAGAAACTCACCTTACGAGCCCCGGATATAATAATTTCCCTGTTTATGCATTTTAGATATTACCAGGGCCTCCGTCTGAGGTGCATGCAAAGAGATATACGATATTCATAAAATAGTTTAATTTTATCCCATTTTATTCAGCCTGGCTACGTTTTACGGTCATGTCTGCAATTTTTATTGCAAACAGGATGCCGTAAAAATAATATATACAATGTATTGAAAGCTTTGTCACAGCCGAAAACGACCTCGCATAAATTTCCTCATTTTCCATATCATAATTTTAAAATACATTATTTTGTATATCGTATCATCGCCTTTTGTTGTGAAATCTAAAACTATAATTTTAATTAATTTCTTGCTGCTGGATAGACTATAAGAAGGGTGAGATATTGTCTCTCAATTTTCGAGTGTTTTGTGTGGGAGAGGATGCGGTTAAAGACCACATCACTAAAAGTTAAATCCGTGACGCAAATCCTTACGCGGTTTTAAGAGAGCTTTCTGGTAGCGGGGGTGGCTCATACTCACATCCCTGTTCTGTGCCAAAGTGTGGGGTTTCAAGGGACACCTTAACCGTCCAATTATCAGTCGCATTACCCACACCAGCGACTAATTTACATCTGCAACGTAGGTCCATAAATAAAATCAAATTTGCATTGTGCCCCGTAATGCAGTTTGCGGTGGTGTTGTGAACGCCATAACCACCCCATTCATTCAACACGAGAACGTATTAACACCGGATATTTACAACCAGCTCTATCTGATACACAGAATCGATACACACTTAAAGTAAAGATTCGCTTTAAACTGCGGCGCATACAAGTGCTCTAAAGTCATCGGAGAAGAAATTTAAAGATATATCCGATTAAGTGGCAAAAACTTTTTTATAGCTATTTATAGTATTTCCACGTATATAAAGACTAATATCAAGACTGATAACTTTTTCTTTATTATCGATTGTTGCCGGTTGTAGCAACTATGAAGTTGTATAATTTGGACTTTATTTTTACTCAATCTATTTAGATTTTTTGCCAGCTTGGCGTTGTTATACTGGTTGCCTGCATGGGCCATTGAATTGTCCAGATGGATTTCTGGCATAATATTCATCACTGAGTCAATTGGCAGAGTATTGAACACGTAATTCAAAAGTTGTGAATTCGATCCCCACCCGACGACGTGTATTTTTGAAACTTTTATTTCAAAATGACGTAGTGATTATTTAATATTAGTAATATTCTAATTTCAAGTAAGGCTCCATTAAAAAATTTAAATTGTAAGTAATTATTATTTACAATTTTCGTAATAACATCATATTCAAAGCCCAGAGAAGGTTTGAAAAAATGAGCTTTGAGCACAACTTAATACTACAGAGAGCAGTCTATTATGGTAGGAGGAAGCAAATTAGGGTGATAGTAGCCTGGCTGGACATTGCTAACGCATTTTGGGACAGTCTTACATAATTACATCTTCGACACGATTGATCGTGTGAACCTCCCTGAATAAATGATCAGTCTAGTTAGACTACACACTGACACACAAACAAAAGTGTGATGCAGCGACATCTTTATCTTACCAATCCATATTGCAGTTGGGGTAAGACAAAGCTGCCCTTTGAATCCAATTATTCAACATCTCGATGGAAGCCGTAATCCGCACTGTACTACAGAGTGCTAGGTTTAAAATAGGCAACACAAGAAGTAGAATCATAGCAGATGCCGACAATATATGCTCGATTGCATTAGTCCCAACCATTATGTAAGACCCTAAATTGAGTGAATAAAACTATCAGATGCTGCGGGCTAGTGTTTAATGTGCAGAAATTACCCAGTCTGTAGAAAAACGTCTACACGATTTAAGTTAGAACGGGGTAGGTCTTTGAGAAGAAGATTCCTACTAACACCTTTTCATTATTCCAAGTCGGCCTTCATCCTCAGATGAGCAACGGTGCAGAAAAAGCAACACAACAAAATTAATTTAAAAAAATATCCAAGTCTTAGACAAAGTTACTGCGGCGTGTTAGCCCAGAACTCCTCTACCTTCGATCAGAAAAAGGTAGGAATGAAAGTTATTCTACCGTGTGACCTCTGCAATGTTGGCAAAAATATTCAAAATGCTTGCCTTGACGTATTATTCAACAATATATCTTGCGACCAGCTGACTGAAGTACCTCCACCGACCATCCAATGGCGGGGACTACCTATCAATGTTGCTGAAAAAACAGGTGCGAAGGGATAAACTAAATACCACTTGGATCCAAGACAATGTAGACCAAAAGAGTGTTTAAGTAACAATATTCTCAACCACACAAACCCTGGTTGAGAGATCAGAAAATAATATAAATACTCCGGGTAAAACCTAACCAGGACAAGGTTTTCGTCATTCTGCTCGTAAAGTAACCACTGCCCGAGGACGGGATTTTCCACGCGATTTGCCGACTGGAATTTTAACCACGGAGCCCGGATAAATTACGTACTTCTCAATACTAGCAGGCAGGCAATAGGAACTACCGACAAGGTAATGTGGTAATGCTGTTCAAATACGCTGGCAACATCACAATTCTGACTAGAATAGACCAATAAAAGCTATTATCACAAGCTATCGACAGGCTTGAGTTGGAATCCTGGAACCCGAAGAACAAAGTTGTTTGCACACAATAGGGGAGCAGCAAATACGCCGCTCTCATAAGGAAGGCCATCACGATATTAAGGGTGTTGTGTAGTATACACCGGATAGAATTTGAATTTGAATTTGCAGCCGCGCCTTGGAACGAAGAAAAAACTTGACTCATTGGTAGTTGCATCTCTGAAGCTCTACTTTTGCTTTTGTGAACCTAATATTTTGCATTGTCTGTATATTGCTATATACATACCTTTACTTCTTTATTTGATTTATCTATTAGAACCTTTTGCAGGAATTTGCATTTACGGTCGCGGCTTGCAACGAAGAAAAAAGTTTGACTCATTGGTAGTTGCATCTGTGAAGCTTTACTATTGCTTTTGTTAAGCTATATTGTTCCATATACCTTTAACTTCTTTATTTGTTTAGCAATATCTTTATTTATTGGAACC
The DNA here is from genome assembly GCA_030264575.1 of Tachinus sp. AB-2021. Classification (NCBI taxonomy): domain Eukaryota; kingdom Metazoa; phylum Arthropoda; class Insecta; order Coleoptera; family Staphylinidae; genus Tachinus; species Tachinus sp. AB-2021. The sequence continues at coordinate 9,957 of JARJEC010122407.1, forward strand.
TTCTGCAGGTCGCGGAAGGGTTTGCCTATTCCAGTCGCTTTATAAATTTCATATTTCGTTTTCCAGTAATATCCATCACAATGCCTATGTATTAGCTGCATACTTTCTGCTTTATTGTCTTTCAGTTTATCTCAATTTTTAGTTTTTTTTTTTTTTTGATATCTGATAGTTTTTGCTGTTTTCTGTAAATTTTTATTCCATTTTCTTCTAATGGTTTTGCAAACTATTGCACTATTTTCACTAAACTGGAAATGACTTTCTTCTCGTTCGAACTTTTCAGAAATATTTTGGCAGTTTACAGTTCCAATAGAAGGATATTTGATAGTGTAAAGTAAATAAACGGAAGAGAAAAATCTATCAATGACATTTATGCATTTACTGTTATAAATCTTTAGATTGTATACATATACTGTATTTGAATCGATTACCAAAATTTTTATACCACTGTTTTATTGGTTAGTATTCTTTTAGCAAATAATGTCCATTGAACTTCACCATAGATTCGTCAATGCTCTGAAAAGTTGTCAGAAAGAAATAATAAATAATAAACAAGCTACGGTTAGAGATAGATCTAGATATGTTCAAAAAAGATGTACAATTTAATTGCGTATAGTTTTTATATCCTATTATTTTTTTATTTAGACTTTTAAGAGAGCTATTTCGAATGTTGTATAAAAAAACCAAAAAAAATAACGTACACCTTCTAAGGTGAACATTGTTTCCCATGAGTTTATAAATAAAAAGTGTCTCAAATGAATCCCCCCACCCACTCTAGAAGTTTGTTAACCCTATTCATTAACACTCTGTATAATATGTTCAAGTGGTTTTTACCACTATCCAATTTTATAGAAAAATATGATATAAAGGGTTTTAAAAAGTCTACTCAATTGTAGACTATTGTTACTCTAAAATATTACAGCATCTGAAAAAGTTTTCATTTTCAATAATCTAATTACTTTCCTGGTCTATTTCATTATTATTACTTGATTCATTTGCAATCATTTCATCATCACTAGACACTCCGTGGGTAGATATGGGAGAGACAATAATTATCATTTGATGACTCATCACAATGAAATGGATCAGATCATCATCATCACTAAAATCATCGTTTAAAATACTACAGCATCTGTTTCAATTTCATTTTGGGTGAGCGGTCCGCGGCCTATTGTTATACGAAACTACCGATACCGGGACAAATATATCCCCGTAAAAATGCCTACCGGGACACCTGTATCACACTGGACAAAACAAATAAAATGAACAATATTTATTCCGATAGGCACGAGCAATACATAGTGGGACACGTATGTTCCGAACGACTCTAAACGGTTAAATTGTTAAATTTGTTGTTTTTTGTTCATTTTATTGTTTTTGAGGGTTTTTGATTGTTTTTCATTTTGTTCTTTGATTCTATCTTATTTCCTTTGGGTTAGGTTAGGTTAGGTTGTTTAATCCTATTGTCTCTGCTACTACACATCCGTTGCCTGTCATTATAATTTTGTAACATCTAAGGAACGGTTTCTTTCACCTGGTTAGGTTAGGTTAGGTTAGGTTTTTTAATCCTGTTGCCTCTGCTACTACACATCCGTTGAGTGTCATTATAATTTTGTAGCATCATCTGAACGGTTTTTTTATCTGGTATTTTTTATGAGATTTTCTTACCAGCATGTCGTTGTAAATTCGTGTGTAAAAATATATTTTGCACACTTGTATCATAAATATCTATTAAATTAAATGTAGAAATAATAAACTATAATGAAAACAATTTTCTAAAAACAATTTGGGATATGTATAACATTTTAAATATAATTAACATGATATTTTAAAATCCTGTTGTCTTTACGACCCCAATTTCTAGTATACGCAAACAGACAAAAGCCAACTCATTCATTTCTTATAAGAATTCTTATTTATTTGGTATGTAAATAAACTTGCCGTTCGTTTTTTATTATTGTGCCCTTATTTCTCATCTTTTTAATATTACTCCGGTGTATTATCATTCCTCTAATTTTGCAAAATTACAAAAATAACCTGTATATATTAATTATATTTACGACAATATACATTTTCTGTTTATTTTTTTAGAATTGGATTGCGCAAAA
>JARJEC010122442.1:0-12600 GCA_030264575.1 Tachinus sp. AB-2021
CTTGAAGAAAATCACACATTTCCAAATTTAAAAGATTTAGTTATTTTACATAACGCGAAGAAAAATAAGAAATTAGACCTTTTGGAATCTTTAGAAATTTTTAAATATAAAAGCAAATCGATTCAAAACTTCTAAACGACGATATGTACACCCCAATTAATTTAATTGCCCTTCAGTCTCTCAATAATTCAATAATTACTTTGTTTACTGAACCTTAAAATATTGTTAATCCCTAATCCTTTCTTAGTGTGTTATATAATGTATCTGTAAATCTTTAATCTCTTTTGTTCTAATGTATTTTTGTAATGTATTTCATAATTTTAATTCCGCAGCGTATTTAATTAGGTGTTTTGTAATATTTACATCATTTTTCTTATATAAATAATGTCTGGTTTCTTTGTTAATTCACTCATGTAACGTCTGATGAAGACTGAGGTACATTCGAAACTGCAGTCACGGTGTGACTAAATAAATTGTGATAAAAAACATAGTAGTTTATTTCAAATCCTAAATTATATTTCGGCCGTGCAGCTGCACATTCACATTTAATTGATTTATATATTATGTAGCGAGTGATACCCGTAATTTTGTCATTAAAAGCAGTTTCAGTTACAGTAATTATAAACACCAACTTTCTGGATGTGGTCATCAAACATTGACTTTCAGATTTAAGGCAAATTTAGTATGAGTAATAAATACAACTTTAGATGCAGACGTAATGAATTTGTGCAACAAATTTAAACATAAATTTAAGGATTTATGCATGCGCATGTAAACGGACGTTGTGTCGTATTTCGCTCGATTTGGTTATTCTGCACCCAACACACTTTTTACACCAAACGCACTTTAGCCGTTCGGAAATGGACAATATTTACTTTAACACCATTTACATCAAAACACATTCATTTGTTATGTTGTAGTGTATACATACATTGACGACACGTGACCATCATTCCTCTTCCGAACGCAGCATTTGGCGTTATAATTCTTCCAGCTGCTCGCGCACATATCGCACGCGTATTACTACATAATTAAAAGAATTAGCCGTGAAAGTTTAATATTACGAACTTTCAAGCACAAATCTTAAAGCCACAGCCAATGCTAATTTTGCATAAATGGGTATATGATAACTCTAGTTTTTAACTCGCTAATACTAAATCTAAATTTATTAGTAATACTAAATCGGTTGCATAAATTCGCCATTAGTCGCTTAAAAATAAAGTTTATGTTGCTATAATTAAGCGACAACAACAACAAACAAAAGAAAGATTAATAAACAGAGCAAATATTGGAATACAGAAGAAAAATGAGAAAATAAGAAGCTCGAGCTGCATTTTATAAAAAAGTAGTAAACAAAAAAGTAAGTATTATTTATAATACTTTACAATATTAACCAGGTAAATAGGTTTTTACTGTCGATACGAAAAGATGACTGGCGAGCCGGCTTCGTTGACCAGTTAAACCTGTTACCTAGCGTATATAGTGTTTTTCATTGTCCAGTTATTAAAAACATAAAAAGAACTACTTTTATAAATTAGTTCATTAATATATTAATTAAATAAAGTTTATGTTATTTGCGTCTAAACCGGACATGGGATCCCTTTTAAAAAAATGGTAAATAATATATTAAATATTGTTGTTTGACGTTATTTTTAAAAATAAGAAAGATATGACATGACATAATACATACACCAAGTTAACAGCTAATATCACAGTAAGTATTGACATTAAGCAAATAAGTCTAATAAACATGTAAAAAGATAATTCAAAAATAATAAAATACACACTATTTAAAAAATGAAGTTAATAATACTTCCGGAAGACTGCAAGTGGTACTGTAAAATTTTTTATATATAAATAGCTGATAATAAACCAAGCAACTTTTATAAAAATATTTTTTGATATATTTGATAGTTTAGCAGATATAAGCCAGACAATGAAAAACCAACCACCTTGTATATAAAGGCGGTCCACCTAAAAAGGACCAGACATTTTACGATATCTTTGGACTTAGAGATTTAAGTTTTGGTGTAATATAGACAATTAATGCTTCAGATATACAATTATCAGACCGTGTTTTGTTTCCTAATAATAACATTTAATTTTAAAATTTCAATCATAAGTAGCATAACTTTATAATTAAAATATTTTAAACAAAAAGCCCAAAAAATGGACATAATATTATTTATCATAAGTAGTATAACTTTATAATTAAAATATTTTAAACAAAAAGCCCAAAAAATGGACATAATATTATTATTTATACTAATTTAGTATATTTTAAATTTAATTAATCAATAAAATCTAAATATCACCATCTGCCATATTAAATATAATTTAGTTAAATATTATCACGACAATAAAGCATATCAAAGGATAGTTACCAAATAACAAATTTCTTGACTAATAAGATGTCGAGAATGAAATATATTTGTGATTAATTCATTTATGTTATTTTGTGTTAAGCACCCTTGTATTTTCGTAATTGACATTAGTTATTCATAACGTTTATAATAGTTTATTAAATTTTATTTATTTATTTTTAAATCAAAATTACTTTTCAATACTGCTGTTCTAGATTGCTAATTAAAAACACTATAATTCAAAGAAACACGTGCAAACATAAAACATGCATTATTGTAATAGCTGATACAATTTACTTAAACCTCTATAGCTCTCGTCTCAACATAACGATTCAGTTATTAAGCATTTATAAACCATCACACAAAAGTACAATACTTGTACATAAAGCCAACTGCATATGTTCGACAGAAAACTGGTCAAAACGGTATTCTATTATAAGTACTACAAATCATAACAAACCAATCAAATCATTGGACCTAGCTGTCTAAAATTAAGAAGGTATCAAACACATGTTATCGACATATATTATGATGTATTATTAGTTTCAAATGACAAATATTTACAATTGTGTGTATAGAGGTAATTAAGATTTCATTTACAAATGTATTTTTTATCACTTTATCAAATAACCGCATTCACCTTGAAAACGTCTTGTAACTGACAAATAGCTTAAAAATGTTTTTCCGCTATCAACAACGTAAGTAAAACATCCATAGTAACTTGCACGGCAAGTTATGCATAAGGTATGTTTATCAACTTTACCTTAACAACGAAATCTAAGTAATTTACTTATGTTCCTAGGAAAATAATAAATATAAAAAACTATGTGAAAATTAGTAAAAATTGTTAATAGTATTTCTATTTTTATAACATAGAACTTTACTTACCCTTGTGTTAATATAATCATTAAAAACGTAGGTTGTATTATAGTCAACATACCTAAAAAAAACAAATTTATATTAAAATTTTATTTATATAAGGAGCATAATATGTTAATAATAATAATAATAATAATTTGTTGTTAAAGGTCCAAACATAATAAATACATTTAAAGAACAAATTGTCAAACGTGGTACATAATAAAAATACATGAAAAACATGGTTAAAAAAATCATCTAAGGAATAAAAAGGCAAAGAAATTAAAACTTTTTTTAAATTTATGATGAATTGCTTTTCAGTTAACTGTTTGAATTCAATTGGTAAATGATTACAAAATATTATTCCCATACAAAGTGGACCATTTGCTACAAAATTTAATCATTGTTGTGGAATTACAATTTTATTATATATATATACATATATATATACATATATATATATATATATATATATATATATATATATATATATATATATAGAAATTGCAACTTGTAAAATATATAGACTATACAATGTTAATCTTTTAAAATCAATAAAATGTTGTTTGCAAGAATCACTGTACACAGGATGTTTTAAATTTTAAGCGAAAATTTCAATATTTTATTTATTGTTGGAATTTCCTGTTCGTTTCAAACACCTAATAATTCTTTTCCGCAGTATGAAAATTCTAGGTGATGTCCAAACTATCAAATCATAACTTAGTCTATACTCAAATTCGCTGTGATATAAACTTTTAAGACATGACAATTCTGGTGTATATATTAGCAACCTTATTTGGACAATCTTTATTGCTAAGATAGAGGCTAAGCTTTCACAATGCACTGACCAAATTAGAGTTTCATTAATGTGCAATCCCAGAAATTTTACGGTTTCTTTATTTTCAATTAACGTTTGGTCAATAGATATTTCAAGATCATGAGGACGATTATTCTGTAATGTATCTGACATTGAGAAATATTGTTAATTAGATTGTCAAATTCGATTTGTTTATATTGATGTTGCTCCATTTCAATCACACTCGTCGATTTTCTTTTTCATTCGCTACAAAGTTTAACTTCATATGTACTTGACGCAAAAAGAGAGAAGATATAAAATAGTGGTTTGGTCTTCGAAAAAAAAACGCCCTATAGAAATTTTAATCGAATCGAATCGAACCCAAGACCCATACCATCGTAAACGGTTTCTCAACCCCTACTGTCACTTTGTATTGATATAGAGATATTACATTTGAATTGTTTATATTGAGGTTGCTCCATCTCGATTTTAGATCTTCGTTCTCTTTCGTGTCAAAGTTTAATTTTTAATTGATTTGATGAGAAAAATACAGAAAATATAAAATCGACGAGCGAAATTGAGATAGATAAATTTGACTTAAAAAAGCACCCATAAAAGTTTTACTTAAAAAAAGCCCAATGCAATGTATTATATCAAATGTTGTCAGTTTATTGATATACAGCATTTGATTGGCCATTTTTAACTTTAAATTCATTTTAAGGGGCTACCAGCTTCTATTGGCATATTGGAAGTTTCTTGTCAACATAAAACCATTTTAGTCTGCTGCTAATAAACATGTAACTTTGAAACAAAGAAACTTTGAACATTTGATAGATATTTATTTTCGAAATTGTACTTTTTATACCTCTTTAAATTCGGCACATTAAACTTTTACACAGTATTTACATACAAAATACTGAATGCCAAGAACCACTTTCCGTTTCAAATAAAATAAGTAATATGACTTTGTTTTTAACTAAAATTGAATATATAAATGCGCGGGCCCTTATTTGTTCTTGCCTGATTATAATTAAGTTTTATGACTTTTATGTACAGTATCGTTTTGTATTGATCACATTAACTCGTTAATTTCGCTTGGTACTTGTATTCATTCTATTATTAAAAAAGCAATTTATATAAAAATATTGTTGCTGGAAATTTTATATGAGGTTATAATATTGCATTCTAAACAATTTTTTCAGTAATTTTCTTTTCGAATATCAAACAAAAATGGTACTTTATACTTGATGATTGCTAATAAAACACCCTGTATAAAATCGAATCAACTCATTTTTGGTATACCTTAATTTTCATCAAGCAGGACTCGATCCCCAAATGCCATTCCTAATATTTTGTGTTCATTATACCTCTTGTAACAACTATCCTGTGACACTTTATAAAAATAAAAATTTATAAAATTATTTACATATACTGTAGTCACAACTGCGATTCTCTTAAAAAAAGAAATATATTAAATTAAATAATGATTTATGAGATTTTCATGAGGACTTATAGTTATGAATTCGGCAACTATAATAACACGTCAGTTAAAAACTCTGTCTAGACTATGAAAAAGTTTGCCGCTTTTATAATATTGCTCTATATGTATCACATTCTTGAATTGATAGACTTAATATAATAGTATTTCGTGATTATATTTATCTTGTAAACAAATGAAAAAGACATACAGAATTATTATTATTTATCTTAATATTTTATTTTATTAATTTTAATTCATACAATTTGAGAAGGGACAATCCGATATATTTGTAATATATAAGTATAATTGTGCATAATAAATAATATTAGTTACTGATCTTTGTAAAGACATATATTGCAATCCTTTATTATTGAAATGCTGTCCGGTCCGCCCGCAGCAAAATCTTGTTTTGCTTGCTCGTGTGCATTACTGTTTCGTATTTATAATGTGTCGATACTGCAACAACACAAGATATTTTTTATATTCTTCAACATGTAATTACACATATGTATTGATAGGGGCGCACCAGAAACCCACGTGCTATAGGGCGCGGTTATGGGGCGCCAGAATTATGTAAGACACAGTTTCTTGGCGTATGAATATATAAAAGTATTGTAGCTAGAGCAAGCCATGTGATATGTAAATACGGACAAAAAATTGAAATTCTCATGTATGTATGTGCGTATAGAAAAAGAAATTATATGCGTGTCTCATATAGTAATATATGAATGTATTACAATAAATATTCGGATATTATTTATAGCAACCGACTTAATCAATGTCACTGGATATATCAAAATGTGGCTTTATCTGCATCGCAGAGCATTCACTACTTTGATTTAATTCGGAAATGTTACTGAATGCTATTTTATCAGTCCTAACAGAACAACACGAATAGGAGAGTGCAATTACGTTGAAAGCAACCCTTTCCAAATGTATGGCTTTGTATTAAGCATACTGTAAATAATGGCATTTCAACTATGATTGTACTATTTAACTGCGACAGCATACTAATATATTGTACTAGTTTTGAGATGCCATTTTATTTCAAAATATGAATCGCGTGTTAAAGTGCACTTTATATAAAAACGAACAACTTATCTTTCGACTAACTTCGGTGCATACTTTTTAAATTATCGAAGCATATCTACCGAGTGCCAGGTTTCGTCTGCAATTGTTAGAGATAGCACAAAATAAATAAAAATTACAATAAACGCATCGACTTTTGTTGACTTTATCCAAACATTTAGCTTTAGTAATAAATTTTGATTTAGCATTAGCGAGTTAAATACTATGTCATAGGTATCCATTGAAAGTTCGTAATATTGAACTTTCACGGCTAAATCCTTAAATTCTGTAGCAATACGCGTGCGCATTATTCACAGAGAAGATGAACACACATGATTAGTTCTTATTTTGCTTTGTTATTGATGTGATTTAAAACAACCGCGTGTGTTTGCTCCTATGGTTTGTTCTTATGTGAAAATACAACTCGAAAATATGTGAGCGAACAGCTATTAACGTCAGATCGCACCAGTGTCTGTTCACACGAGCATGCGTATATGCTTAAATTTAAATTTAAATTCGTTGCATAAATTCATCACGTCTATAATTATTACTAATGTCTGTCTAAATTCACTATTAAGTGATTAGTTAGATAATCATAAATACCGCTCATATACGTATCTCGTCTTCTTCGATTTTTTATCCAAGAAGTATTATCTTATCTATTAAATAAATGGGTGACATTCAGCGACAGTAACAGCGATAAGTGGCTGAAGAGATAATAAGTCTTGTCGCGATCTGATGGGGCATCCTTTACTTAAGCAGACGCGACCCCCGCGGTTTGAAATGCTTATTGCAACGTTCACACACGACCGATTCTCTTTACTAGAGTAAAAAAATCCTCGGTATGGACGTGATTTGTAGTCTGGATTGCTTAATGAATATCATTTTTTACAGGAATTAATGAATTATAAACAATATACAATACAATTTCATAGTCCATATAAATGTAGAAGTTTCGACCGAACAACAGTAATGAGAATAAGAACTAATCATTACAATGAGAAAACAAATACTGCATATAATTTGTTAGCCCGTAGTTGGCATCAATTTCCTGCCTACGGAAAATTTTTGTTATATTTTATAAAACTCTAAACAATCTTGTGTAATTTAAACAAATGAAATAAAATTCTATAATAAATAACAAATTGTAATTTTTTTTTTGGCAGAAATTGAAAATTATCTCTAGTAATATTTTATCTGTAAGTATTCCATAATTTCAATATTACTAAAATAGAGAGACTGAGAAATAGCACTACCCAAAGTACGCAGAGTTAACTTATTATTGAAATGAAGGCAATTGAATTAATTTAAACAAAAACTTGAAATGCTTTTCTTTTTTTTTTCTCTTAGGCAGTAGGACTGTAGGACTAGTTATACAAATTGTTGCCAACATAATATACATATATTACCGACATACTCAATAAATAAATACAGAATTGTATTTTAAAATAAATACCATACTTGTATCCTCAATTGAATCTATTGCATTCCTTAATTCCAATTTTTATAAAAAAATCACTAATATTTTCTCACCAACTTAACTAATCTTGACCATCTTCCGGGCGGAAAAATTAGAGCCGATTTAAACTTTTTTGTGTCACGCATGACTCAAAAAGTTTAAATCGGTACACATACAGTTTTGCTCACAAAAATCTAGTACAAGCAATAAAGATCTAGTTATTTATCCAATTATCTAAAATTTTATTGTAAAGGTGACTTGTCATATTATCTAACCAATTGACAAATGTCATTTTGATTTTGAATCAGTGTGAAGCTAAAGTCCTTGTTACACAAACCAAATATGTTTATACTAAATTTATGTGAACATGCATACATGCATACATGCGTACATGCATACATGCATACATGCTTACATGCATACATGCTTACATGCATACATGCATACATGCATACATGCATACATGCATACATGCATACATGCATACATACCTACATACATGCATACATACATACATACATACATACATACATACATACATACATACATACATACATNTACCAACATACATACAAACATACCAACATACATACAAACATACCAACATACATACAAACATACCAACATACATACAAACATACCAACATACATACAAATATACTTACAAACCAACCTACACACGAACGTACATACAAACCAACCTACACACGAACGTACATACAAACCAACCTACACACGAACGTACTCACGAACGTACACACAAACATACATACCCACACATACCCACACAGCCACACACCCACAGACCCACATTCTCACATTCTCACATTCTCACATTCTCACATACCCACATACCCACATATCACATATCACATATCACATACCCTAATATCACATCCCACATATCACATACCCACATATCACATACCCACATACCCACATACCGACATTTTTCTAAAAACCACTTAGATTGGCTTAGGGGGCTTCAAATTGGATATGGATAGAGGTGTGATCTGTACTTTTCCTTTAGGAAGGAAAAGTAGAAATAGTGTAATTTTATTTTTAACTTTAAAAAAATTAATTAGAATTGCATTAAAACACAATTTGTGTTGGTTTTGATTACAAAAATACATATCACCGGGAGATGTACTACACAGAATGAATCAAACAGTACTCCTATATTTTTAAATATTTTGTTAATTGTATATTTTATAATAATCGAATATTCTGACAGTTTAGAAAATATTACATGAGTTATACGCTATGTTATATATATCTCTATATATAATTAATTTTTTTTACAAAGTCAATAATATGTGTTGCTATTAGCTTTTTTATAATTTTTGAGAACGTAGGCAATATAGATATTGGTTTGTAATTTTTGGCATCGAATTTGCATCCTTTTTAGAAAAGTGGTATAACTTATTTTAAACATTCTTGAAAAATACCTGATTTGAATGATGTAGTTATTAAATGGAGTAGAACAGTATTTATAGAAGAGCCAAACCTTTTTTGTTTGGCGTTTTGTATTAAATTTTATAATTTATATGTTTAATTCATCATAATGTATTTGTCCTATTTAGTATGGTTCTATTTAATTCATTAATATTGACTGGCTGTAACTACGTAGTATGTTCACAAAGTGTTTTATTTGAACTTTAGTTATTTAATTTGTATTGTAGCTGTATAAAATGTGAATTAGAATGATTGTATATATATATATATATATATATATATATATATATATATATATAAAATATCTAGAATTGTTTATTATTTTGAACAACCTGTAGACAATATACAAAACCAGAAGTTTTTGCAAAAAATTATTAAATAACGAAATATTATATTCATTATTTTGTACAACACCGTATAAAATATATAAAATAAAATATTAAGTTTTTTTGCAAAATCTAAAATTGTATTTCTATCCCTCTTATGATGCACAGCCATTTATTCACCAATACATAGTTTTTGATGTTCCACACGTGTCTCTGTTTATTGCTTGTACTCAATGTTAAAGTTTTGCTTCAAAAACAAATTACACTGTCATGAAATTATAAATTTATTTGAAGTAATTAATCTGGAGTATCAATAATTGTTGATTTTTATTAACAAGAGTGACCTAAACGATTTTATTTACTCATGCATGAAGTTAAACTTCTTTCAACATGCACGATATATCTGTTATAATTTCAAAAATTACTTATGAACAACAACATGTGTACAAGTTTATGTACATTTTATGCGTTATGTCCTTTATGAATATTCCATAATGGTTAAATGTTTGTATATTGCTGGTTGTATTATATTTATAGGTAAGATTTGAGCTGTACTAATAATTCTTTATCTCCTTTATTTTACAAGTTCAAATAGTGTTTGATGTTATTAAATCTAATTATTTGTTTTATATGATCAGCGTTTGCAACTAACAAAACTGATCAAAAACGAATTTCAATTAAATCTCAAGTAACTGTTGTAATAATTGAATTTTTTCATCAATGTTTATCAATAATTCACTCTATGCTCTGCTCTATTTATTGTCAATAAAAAAATATAATAATCATATTAATTCAAAAATATAACCAATATAATGAATACATATTTTAATTAATTTATCTACTTATGGGCACTCTGAACGAAGTGTACAATGTTCACATGTAGTGTCACTTAACATCTACATAATAAGTTGTATACTGTGTAAGAACAGCAAGAAAATTTGACGATTCTACAAGTTTATTTTTGTATATTTGTCATTTATTTGCCGTTTGTTGTGTGTACAGTGGGCATTTTAATTAATCTAGCAAATAATAAATAGTCAGTAATGTTTTTGGTATATTTTTAATATTATGTTCTGCAAGTGCATAATTGATATTAAATGATTAATGATTTAAATATATTTTCTGATATTATCGAGATTAAATCATATCGGTGTAATAATCATATGTATGAGTATTAAAGAAAAATATGTACGACATAGACTATATATATATATATATATATATATATATACAGGGTGTCCCAAATTATCCGTTCACCATTGCTAACTTTGTTATTGTCGAAAATACAATATCAATTAAATTAGCAATGTAGTAGTATTTTCATTGCAAATTTTAAAGGTGAAAACTGAAAAAAATTGTTTAACTGAGCTATTCAGAACAATAATATTTTTTTAAATGGGACACCCTATATATGTCAACATATTTAATAAAAAGAATTCTGAACAAAAAATTATTAATGCATTACCATCTTAAACTTATAAATAAACAAGTTATATTGCTCTCTAACTTTAAGTAAATTTTAGAAATAATATTTAAGTAGGTTGTGACTTTTTAACAATTTTTTGTTCAGAATTCGTTTTGCTTTCAAAATATGTTGACATATATAAGGTGTTCCATTAAAAAATATGTTATTTTTGTGAATAGCTCATAAACTAGTTATTCAATTGTTTTTCTCTTTTAACCATTGAAATCTGAAACGAAAATTTGCTACTTTGCTAATTTAACCGATGTTTTAACTTTAATAATAACGAAGTTAGCAATGCTGAACAAATAAGTTGGGACACCTTGTACTCTTCAACTGTATGGGACTATTGTTACTTCAAAAAATAAATTATTTTAGTTACCAGTTATAACCGAAAGATAAACTGTAGATTATTGACATAATATGTTTAAATCTTTAATTTGCACAAATGCAACGGTGAAACTTGATCATATTACAAATTATTTAAAATATCAGATGCATAACTGGTTAGCTAGTGTGATTTACACAATTAAGAATTACACTTTTGTATATGAAGCATAATTCGAATTAATCAACTCTAAATTTTTATTGTTTATTGCAATTTTTACAAAAAAAAATCTTTACTTTCACCTTGGGTATGTAAAAACAATCTGAGATGACTTCAACAATATTTCAATTAATCAATAAGGTAAACCTTTTCTATTTAGAAATCTTTTTTAATTTATATTCAGAAGAACATTACAACCAAAGAAATTATGGTCAATTTCAGACAGTGCCTTTAACAGTTACTCTACAATCCGTTATTTATGGTATTCCCTGTATAAATATAATTTAATGTCTATGGCTATTTGTTCCTTTTGCTTGTGACTTGTATTAAATATAATACATGAAATTTATTGTGATAATGAAATGCATTGAAATGTTAGCATCTTGCTATATTATATAACTATATATTATATTATATAACTATGTGGATAAAGGAGCTTTAGAAAATAATTAAGATGAAGTGAATCGACTATATAGAAATTGCCTCTTTAACATTGTATTTGCAAAGTTGTTCATTCTTCTATTTGCGATTATATCTTTCAATTGGTTGAGTACAGAATTAATACAGAATGATGTAAAGTCCTCAATTTAATACTCTAACTTCTTTATGTGGTTTGTCACAATTTTCTATTTAAAGACCTGTTAATGATACACTTACTGGTTTAATATGTGTTACCATTAGATATTTTGCATGGTGCTTATGATTTCATATGTAATTATTGAAGTGTCATTAAAATGTTAATTTAATTTTAGCAAATGGAGCTGCTAAAAAAAGAAAACCAACGTC
>JARJEC010122460.1:0-12017 GCA_030264575.1 Tachinus sp. AB-2021
TGATGTAAAGCGATTCTCTGTTCCCAATAATATTGTAGTCCCGCCTGAGTTCGAACAAGATAATGCTGCATGCCGATGTAGCTGGCGTGCAAGGTGAACTGGACTTTCTCCAATTCAAAATAAAATGGAAGGACCGACCAGTTTTCATGAACAGAAATCACATCAGGCTGATATTCATCTAAAATGGGCTGGATTCGATGCCGTGTGGTCCAGGCTTTATTCATTGCTGATGATTCCGGGGACGAATCAAATGGTAAACCTTCTTCTACCGGTATTTCGTAATCAGCCAGGGTTGAAGGCTGAGAGCCTTGATTATTAAGATACAGTGTCCGAAATGGATAATTTATTTTTTTTAATTCACCCCATAAGATTTTATTAAAAAAACCTAACCCTCCTGACAGCACGTCTGGCGCTTCTGTAGTAACAATTAATACACGTGGTAAGCTCAAAGCAAGTCCTTATCGAAATGTTAATCAGCTGAATAATTAATAAGTATAGCCATATTATACGGCTGTCTATTGATATTGCCTAACAAAGTCCTGAGAACGCAGCGGTAAAGAGTAACGTGCGTCCATTTATTTTTGGCAGCGGCATTTGATTTAATATCATACAGTCATAACGCTTACTGCTCAGAAGTTTTGATCGAGCAGATATCTGCACTTGCTGATGACTGATTGACAAAATCAGTCATTTTTTGGGCAATAAGTTGATCTATCTTTAGCACAGAATCGGCTTAGAAGAGATCGGCAGATATCATTTCGAGAGATATGATGGGTGAACTACCACATATATTTGATCCCGACAGAACCGCCAAAATCTTTAAAGGAGTGCTGTCCTTTCCGATAGGCCAGTTCGCCCCACAGGGTAAAATTCTTGCTGGTTTGCGTTTGAAAACCTACTTTGGCTTCTACAATAAACCCTTTTTTATCTGAGGACAGCGTTGTTCGTGTGGTGTTCATCTGCTGACGGCCATTGTTGAAATCAGTGTACTGATAACTGACATCAGATTGTGTGCTGTCATACCAGAGATTAAGCACACCATAAGGTTTAACTTGATATCCATGACCATAGACATAAGCCCCGATCCGACCAATAACATTGTTTTTTAATTTTTGTGTAACATGGGTTCTGTTATGGTCATAATAGCTGCCTGAATGATCGTTAACATAAGTTAACTGTGCTTGTGGTTCAATCGCAATATTCGGTGTTAAAACGATTGGATAACCCCCTTGCACAGTGAAGCTCCAGGCATTGGTATTATATTTAGATGCCGGATTATTTGTGGTAGAAATTTCATTATTGTAACGACCATAAATCATGTATGTATCAATAAAGGGGCTGAATAAATTTTCCTTATCGAAAAAATACGTCGCATAAGCACCTACACCATATCCGTCCAGTGAACCTTTGGCGCGTGTTCCTGTATAACGATTGATGGATTTTGTATTCGCCTGATTCATATTGGCCATGAACCCGGCAATTAACAATCCTTTGGCGCCAATATCAAAACTATGGTCTCCACCTATCTGAATGCCATAAGATTTTGCATCATGGGCAATTTGTCCACCCAGTGCTGTATATTTTGTTTTAGTGCCGGTAGTAAATGCCCACACCGTGTTAGATTTTTGCGCTGATGTACGTATTGCATCCACCGTATTGTTTTCACTACTATACTGCTGATTTTCTTTGGTATTACTTAAACGAAGATCTGAACGCATAATACCCGAACCACTAATGCCATTGGGTGCAATATCATTTAAGCCTGGTACCATAAACTCTACAATACTTGTCTGATTGCCAAAATTGATTCCAACATCAGGACGATAAATCGGCATACCGAATAATCCAGGCAGGATATTGTCTGGCATTCTGGAGCTTAAGTACCAGCTGTTATCTATCGCATTTACCAGAACATACTCGTAGGCACCGGCGACAACCGCATTAGCAAGCTTGAAGGCATCGGGTGTGCTACTTCCTAAAACATCAACCACTTTAATACCATAGCCGGTGGTCAATGCGCCCATTCCCCCCACTTGATTGATCAGTAAGTTTGTTCCGCCATTAATTCCTGTCAGAACATTATCCACGACCAGCACATCACTCTGGCTGTTTGCGCCACCTTCATTGAGTACAGTATCCAGTTTAATATAACCACCATTGGCAACAAATACACCCTGACCATTCTGCCCAGGCTTATTTCCGCCACTAATGACCAAAACATCACCAGCTCTTTGATTTGCTGTGAGATCAATGGTGCCGGCATTTTCAAACCGTTTTAAATTCAGCAACTGACCTTGAACCACATTATCATTAATAATGCTTGATGTGCCGAGCGGAAGATATTCGCCTGTAGGATCAACATGATTTGCTGCGCTGATTGTATCAAGCCGAATAATTCCATGATTGATCAGTAGATCTTCGCCACCGCCAAAGTCAGAAACAGCAACGGATTTTGTATCCCGTATTCCATCACCATCCGTATCTGAGAAGTGTCTGATATTCCATACGCCTGATGATTCGATTGTTACATTATCGTTTTGATTACCAAATAATAGTGTTCCCGTAATGGTTCCTGCATTTTTTAGGGTTACGGGGGCTGCACTCACGGTTTGACTCGGAAGCGTAACGATATTCCAGTTTCCTTGGGAATCCTGATCCCAATATGAAAATTCTTCAGTTATGGCTTCGTCAGTTTTGATTGCAATATCCGATAAAGATTCAAGTAATGCCCCTTCATTTACCGTGACATTTAAATCATTTCCGCCTTTAGTTAAAATACCTGCAGATGAAAATCCACCGGTTACAGTAGCGCCTGCTTTTAATTCGACTTTAAAAGTGCTTTTTCCATTGCCTAAAACAAATGGTGGAGCACCGCTTGGGCCCAGAGCAATATATTCTCTCGGCATTTCTTCTAATAAAATACCACTGCCCTTATGTGAACGAACTTTGCCTGAAACACTGATATCTACAGTTTCAGCATGATCAACCGCAATTGCTGCCGTTGCATTTCCTGTCCCTTGATCATAAATTTCTCCCCCACTTTCCTGAATCACGCGCGCGAGTCCCAGCCCAATTAATCCTCCTGATGAACTGGTAATATAAACCCCTTTGGTATCATCCTGTTGTCCTGTTGTAATTTTTCCTGAAGTTTGGACAGTTAGCTCTTCTGCAGCATAGCCGCTCATCCAGATGCCAATATTTTCTGCAGAGATGGTGCCACTTTGTTTAACTAATCCTGTAACAACCGTGTCTGGATTGCTCCAATAAGCATTTCCACCATTAACATTGGCGTAAATACCGTAATTAACATTAGAGATTGTTCCTGAATTAACGAAGACAAAGTTACTGCTTTCTTGACTACTGTCAAAATAAGTAAAGGCACCATAATATTCATCATCGGGATAACGATAATCTCCCTGAATATTTCCTGTGTTGGTCATGGTGACATTAAAGGGTTGATCATAAAAATATGGAGCAAGATTGATATCCATTCCCTGAGCGATTATTGGCGTTGATCCGCTATTTTTTAAAGTAATCGTTCCATGGTTTTCAATCGTGATATTCTGTGTGTTCGCCGAAATATGTACGCCAGTTACTTCAATAAAATTGCCATATCCTGGTGCCACTATATCAAGCGTACCATGATTAATAAAATTCAATTTACCCTGACCATAATGATAAGCTCTGATACCTGTGGCTGAGTTTTGATTATTTGTGCTGATCTGTACGCCTTCATGAATTACGATATTGGTATCGCGCGCTCCTTCACTACTATTTGATTCATAATTTTGAACCATTATTGCATTATTATAATGATCAGCAGCTGTTTGAAGTATCGATGTATTACTGCCTAATGTAAGGTTAACATCACCCCCTCCTCTGCTTCTTGAAAGAGTAATCAGCTCGTTATTCGTTCCCATAATTGAAACCGGGCCATTTGTCGTCAGGGAAAGGTCATAATTATCAGGAGGAGCCATCCAGTTAGAATTATCCAATCTTATCTGGGTTAAATTTGCAGCGCCATTAGTGACCCCATCCACGATAAGATTAATGTTTTTGTCAAGGTAGGTAACGTCTCCTGATACCAGACCCGTACAGGTAATGGAATCACCGGATACGGCTGGACCGCACTCATCAACTGCGTGCGCATTATTGATCATCAATACAGAAACTAGTGTTCCGAGAACCATTTGAGCTGTACTGTTTTTTATCTTACGTGATGATGCGTATTCTGATGCTACTACCCAGCAATTTAATGTATCGCTCCATATGGTACGATATATTTTATTCATAACTTTCCCTGTTGATGTGAACTGCTCCGAAAGCATATGATAGTAAAATTATTTATTAACTGATGTTAAAGAATGTTTACTCTTTGGGAAATATTTAATTTATAATATATCTAAATGCTAATAATATACTTGTTAATAATTGTATTATTTTATAATAATCTTAAATATTTACCTTAGTCTAAGAAAAACAAGAAGGGATAAACAGGTAGTTGGATTAGCGCTGTTTCTGCTAATCAGCCAGAAGCTTTTTTAAAATGGTCTTTGTGTATGACATCCTCAATGTAGTATGAAAAATTTTAAAGTGTTATGGTCACATTATCGTTATTGAAGGGTGAATTGGTTGATTTCGATAACATTATCAATCCTGTTTGATAATAAATTTGATATGGATGTTTATTGAATGCATTGCGGTAAATGATCAGAGATGATTATTAATATTATATTAATCAATAATCTAATTATAATATTGATTGTTAATATTATGGATAATTTAGCAGACACTTATGTCTGGAAACTGTTTGTGACAACGCATGAAACAAATTTGCGGTCTGGTTAAATTTAATTAAGCGGAAAAAATGTACAGTAAAATTCTGCATGTGTACGCTGGCTAAATCCGATCACAATGGCAGCATGTCACAGTGGGTTACATGATAACGTACCAACTGCTGAATAATAGCAATCAATTGTTTTTATTATAATATTAGCAACGGTTATGGATGAGTCGTTCATAGGATAGATTAAATAATAGGACTAATAATTATATTGATTCATTGCTCCTGGAAAATCTTGTTCACAATCTTGCATCTGTATTACATTGCATCTTGATTGCTCTATGGGTAAATTTTGTTTTTGAGCTTTATTTGATTTAGGACATGAAAATAAATAAATATTCAATTTTACTCAAAGTCGGTTTACTGCTTGTGGTGGCCAGAGCAGAGACGATCATTGAGTTTCCTGCAGACACTTTGGTAATTTCAAGCGATCAGAACTCAGTGGATGATGTGATGGTCATTGGTACCGGTCCAGGCACAGGTGGAACCGGAACGCCGAATCCCAATCGATTTTTATATGGGTACAGTGTTAGCAATAATGCAACCTTGAATAATATTCATAATATAAATCTGAATGGCGCATATAACCTCGGTGTTTTGTTAGAAAATAATTCTAACTTTTCCAATTCCGGGAAAATTTATACTAACAATACTAATGGATTGGGCATTTTATCTGCTGATGGCCGGGGGCAGATCATTAATGAGGTGGGTGGTGAGATTCATGTGAACCAGGGGGGGCAAGGAATTGCAACGCGCGGTTTTTCTGGCACATCATTTACAGGTTTAATACACAATAAAGGTCTTATTAAATCCCTTGAGGGCGGTTCGGCTATTTTTGCTTATGGAAGCCAACATAGTGTTGGGGGCACTATCATTAATGATGGGGTTATTGATTTGGGCGCAGGCACTTATGCCCGCGGTATTTCAGTATCTGGATTTAGTACCGTTTATAATAATGGCTCGATATCCGGCTCAAGTAGTACGACTGTTTCATCTTCTGCAGCGTTAATTGATGCGTCTGCTGGTGCGCAGATATTTAACAGTGCGACAGGAACAATTATTGGTAAAAATAATTCAACTGGTATTTATGCGGCTAACAGCAGCAACAGCGTTAATAAAACGCGCATTGTCAATAATGGGATTATCCAGGTGGAGAAAGGGACCGGGATCTATTCGTTAGGTTCCGAGATCATTAATAATGGCACGATTATTTCTGATAACATAGGCGTCTCTGTGGATAAATTTGCCAATGCAGGCTATCCTGCCTCAAGCCTTGTGAATGACGGTACAATCCGCGTTAGTAACAATAGTACCGCTATTCGTGCGGGTCAGGCGACGGTAACAAATAATGGATTGATTGATATAACCGGTAGTAACAGCCGTGGGATTTTTCTTTTTTCCGGTAGCGAATATGATGGTCGATTCATTAATCGTGCGGATATTACCGCTGCTGACAACCTGACTTCCGTCACTTTAATCGAATTATCCGGGAGTAGCGGTGGTCTGACTAATGCTTATCTGGATAACAATGCACAGCTTACTGCACTGGGCAATGGTTCAATCGCTATTTATTCAAAAAGTAACGCTAAAATTACGAATACCGGCGATATTACTGTAAAAAATGGAACGGGTATAAGACTGGAAGATGCTTCCTTACTTGAAGGAGACAATCAAGGGAAAATTCTTGTAACCGGGTCAGGTACGGGAATATTGGCTAGCGCCAGTAGTGCTAGGGGCTCAACGGTCATTCATGATGGAGAAATTACGCTGTTAGGAAATGGCACCGGCATTTATGTGGAGTCGCGATCTGCTTTTGCTACTGGTTCCAATGGAGAAAATAAAGGGTCGATTATTTTCCGGGGTTCAGGAGGGACAGGTGTATATGTCACTGATGCTAAAAGCACCTTTACAAATAAGGCACCACTGATCTCAGACCAGAGTGCCACCACCGGACTTGTTGTAACGAATGCTGCGCATTTGCTTAATCAGAGTGATATTACGTTAACAGGTAATAATTCTATAGGTATTAGTGTTGGCAATACCGGTAATCTTGATGAACAGTCCGGAATCATTCATGTTACCCATGGCACCGGTATTCAAGTCACGGGTGCCGGATCGATTCTCAACCGCAGTGGTACATTGATTGTTGATGATGGGGTGGCGGGTATCCGACTACAAAATGGTGCTCGGGCTGTAATGACAGATAATAGCCAAATTACCATAGGGGGATCTGCCCATGGAATTCTCCTGGATACGCTTGCTGCAGGGCTGACGCTTGGAAACAGGACGCTTGATATTCTGGGAGATGGGCATGGCATTGAAAATAAAGCTGAGGTTTCTGATATTTTGCTCGATCAGACCCGGATTAATGTCACTAATGGGGCAGGGATTAGAACGGCCACGTCGCTTAATCAGAATTCAACGGTTACGATTAATGTTGCCGGTACTGGTACGGGCTTTGGTTTTAAACAATCAAACGGTACATTGACTAATCGGGATCTGATCTTAGGCAGTGGTTACGATATTACTGTTACAGGCACGCAAGGAATCGGCATTGAAGCTTTAACAACTGGAGAGGTGACGACTGCGGCTACTGTGCAGATTATGCATAATACCGGAGGTCCGGCCGCATTGATGGGAACTGCACGGAAAAGTACGAATCTGGGTCATTTGGCCTCAATCAGCAATAATGCTGCTGTAGTTGATTTATCAAATGGGACTGGTACGGAATTTACGAATACGGGCAGTATCTTAGCCGGTTCAGCCAGCCATTCAGCCGTGCTCGGAAGCAGTGGCAATGACATATTGACCTTTAGTGCAGGTACAGTACGGGGGGAAATCGATTCCGGTACAGGAAATGATGCGATTCTATTTAATGGAGGTACGCTTGAAGGAGGAATTAGCCTGAAGGGTACTCAGAGTGCTCTGCACATCCAGAATGTTGACTTAAGCACAACATATCATGCACAGGCAACGCCTGGAAATAATATGTTGACGCTGGATCAAATCACGACAAAAGGCGGGTCTTTTAGTCAGGATGATCCTGCAAAAGGTATAAATTTAAATTCAGGCTGGTCAACGATTAATTTATCCAATGGTACTGAATTTACTTTGACGGATAATTTACAATTAACAGGAAGCAGCGTTAATATCGATGCAACGTCAACATTAATGGCAGGAAATGGAGTCCAGCCGATAATTTACAGTGGGCATCCTGATAGTTTAAAAATTATGAATCAGGGCATGATTGATTTAACCAATGGAGGCCAGGTAAATAATACATTAACGATTAAAGGCCATTATGAAGCTTTAGACGGCAGGATAAAACTCAATACGGTGCTGAACAGTGGAGGGGCCTTAAGCAATCAGGTTACCGATCGGCTCTTGATCGAGCGGGATGTTTCCGGGACAACTGCCATCATGGTGGTGGTCGGGGGCACGGGTGACATTACCGATATGAATCGTGACGGGATTATTCAGGCCAATGAGGGAATTTCCTTGATTCAGGTTGCAGGAAATTCAACCGCTAATGCATTTGTATTAAATGCGCCAGTTCATTCAGGGGCTTATACATACGGATTATACAGTTTTGCACCAGGGCTGGCGGATCCTTCACAACGCCTGGTGGCGGGAAGTGGAAATATGTTCTGGGATTATCGGTTAGCTAATGAGTTTGTATGCCCTCCGGGTGAATCCTGTGATGTCCAGCCTATACCGGTTGATCCCAGCAATCCGGGTACATCGGGAATGGGTTATTTGATGCCGGAAAATGGACGCTACAGATTGACACCACAAATGCAGGCCTACATTTCATTACCTTCTGCAATTGCCGACTATAACAATGTGGTCACAGATGATTTACATAAGCGTCTTGGAGAAATACGTCACGATCAGATATCAGAGCATTCAGGCAATGGCGAATTTTTCGTTCGCTATATGGGGGCTCAGTCAAAATATAAGTCTAACGTTTCGTTTAAAAATTATGGTTTTGATTATGATCTTGATATCAATGCCATGCAGATTGGTGCCAATCTATTTACATTGAGCAGAGGGGGGCATGACCTTTTCCGGGGAGGTGTTGCTTATACCCGGGGTCAAAGTACGCTGAAACCTAAAAGCAGTGATGGCTATAGCAAAACCAGAATAGATTCTGATACGTTGGCCGTATACTTAACATGGCTGCAAAAAAATGGTCTGTATGTTGATGGCGTCCTTGCTTACAATCATCACAAAAGTAATGTAGAAACGCGTCAGTTCTATAAAAGAGATCAGAATATGCGCGCCAAAGGCTGGCTAGCTTCGATTGAAACAGGCTATCCGATTAAGCTTAGTAATGACTTTATTGTGGAGCCTCAGGGGCAGGTAACCTATCAGTCTGTGAACGTGAAAAATTTCAGAGATATCAATGGTGCTAACCTGCGTTATGATACGTATCATCAAACAACATTACGTCTGGGGGTCCGGGCTTCTCGTACCTGGACTACTGAACGGGGCAATCAGCACACTCCGTATGTGCGAATGAACTACTATCGCCATTTTGGCGGAGGTGCAAAGCTTAAGGTAATGCCTGACTCATATACATTCCTGAATAATGGCGATCTGTTTACCGGGGGTAAACGCGGTCATGCTGTGCAGATAGGTGCAGGGATTAGTTCAAAATTTAAGCGTCAAAACCTTTCTGTATTTGGTGAGGTGGATTATCAAAAAAATCTGGGCAGTTTTGGCTCAAAGGGATTACGGCTTAATGTTGGTGCTAAATGGGTATTTTAATACCCGCATCGAAGACATCAGGCGGTTCTGTGTATTGAGAAATCATGACACATAAAAAATGTTGGGTGTACTTACAGCAATTTATTGATCGGCTGTTTTTTCTGCAGAAAGATTATTGTAAAAAAGCCTATTAGTCCGAGCTAAACCAGCTGCATATAGTGAGCGAGTATCAGTAATATAAAGTTCCGAGAAATTATTAAATAGAACAGGATTGTGATAATTATTTGTTATCTAAACGTAGTTGATCTGATTGATGATGATCATTCATAATAAGTTCAACGAATGAGATAATAGTTATGGAAATAAAAGTGCTGTTTAAATTAATTAGCGAAGATATGCTGACAGATTTCAAAAATCGGCTTAATGGATTTAAAGTGTTTAGGTATCCAAAAACAGTTTATGACCCAAAAGTTTACCCAGATAAAGAGATTTTTCAAATGGGTAAGGAAGCTGCACTCAAGTGTCCTTATCCCTTATATTAGGACCACCGCTATTAGAGATTTTCCTGCATAATGAACCTTAAAAAAACAAGCTATTTTCTATAACAGGTCACGTAATTAGTAATATAGAGACAACAAAATTCAAAATTTAATGAAGGAACAGAATAAAACAAATAATCATCAGGCTTATTAAAGCATATGGGATCTATGCTTTGAGCAGACATAAGTCTTCGTTTTATAGATATTCAGTGAGTTCTTAAAAAAACTGTGTGTACAGTGTTGGTTACTGTAAACACAGAGTGTTTTAATTTGTACATTGAATACAATGCGTGATGGTATTCTATTGGAAACTATGTTCTGTTAAAAATGTTTTTATATGCGTATCTACCTTTTCGGGCGCTTCTAAGGTGGGATGATGTGCCGTACTTTTTAAGCATATTAAACGAGCATCAGGTATTAAATCTGTAATTTCCTCACTCAGTGCAACAGGTGTTGCCTGATCCTGCTCTCCACAGATCACCAAAGTATGTGCCTTAATATGAGGCAAATAGTGACGAATATCTTCCCGATAGATAGTTGCGGCATCAATCGCAAAACACAATCCTGTTTCATCACAATGATGCATCAATTTTCTTTCCAGCTCAGCCGCTTCACTATGGGCTTTAAGCCATTTAGGTGTATTGATAAATGATTGTAAATTCATAAATAGCGTTTCTTTTTCTGAAAAAATGCCGTTCTTTATTGTATCTTTGGCATTTTCCCAGCGTTCTATTCTTTCGCTGTATTCTTGCCGGGCACTGGTGCTGATTAATACAAGATCAGAGATCAGGTGTGGGTATAAAGCTGCCAGTATGATACCAATCATCCCCCCTTGGCTATGTCCAACAAACCGAACAGGCGTCCAATGCATTTCTTTGATAAATAAAGCAAGATCCTGTGCCAGATCTTTCAGTGTCCAGCCACTTTTGTTGTAATCACTATATCCATGAGCGGGCAAATCCAGAACAATACAGCGATAATCTTTTTCTAATTCTGCCACTTGTGCTTCAAACATACTTCGATCTGCAAAGAGTCCATGGGCAAAAATCAATACAGGGCCATCACCTCGATCAGAGTAAGCATATTGAGTTCCATTGAGTTTAATCACTTTTTTTGTGCCATCTTTGTTATTGTTAAAAGCCCGCGATAATAATAATGAATCCTCAAAAATATGATATCTGGCAATTTTTTCATCCTGCACAGTGAGATGTATGGCAATATCGCTGCTGATAAAATGCCCGGTCCTGATTACAGCATAACGAAAATGACCTAATACTACGGCCTCATTTCCATTAATAAAAGTGCGCTGAATATTAAAAGCAATGGGCCGAAATTCTTTAGGAAATTTTTTCATCCATTCACCGACTTGGGTTTTACCAGACATAAAACCAATGCTAAACACTTGCGGATCACCATCCACATGCCAAAATACATCATCTGTAAGCAAATCAAGCGCTTTTTCAATATTTCCTTGAGCAAAAGCTTCAAAATAAGCATTGATGATATTTGCTGTACCCTTTGTTTTTTCTTCAATATGCATTGCTATTCTCCTGTTGTCATTAATAGGCATTGGTAATTCAGCCTTGATCTTCTTCAAGACTCGACAAAAGCAATCTTATCTCTCTATACTTACGAAATAAATGCAAAAAAATGCATAGGAATTTTCCAAAAATAGAAAATGAAGGGAAAAGATATAATGAAAAGTAAATTAAATTGGGATGATTTACGTTATTTTTTACAGGTTGTCAGAACAGGAAACCTGACACAGTCAGCGCTTGATCTTAAAGTAAGCCAATCTACTATTGCCCGTAGGATTACTGCCTTAGAGGAAGATTTAAAAATTTCATTATTTACTCGCCATCAAACGGGATATTTTCTGACCGAAGCAGGTAAAGATATTACAAAATATGCAGAAGAAGTAGAAG
>JARJEC010122478.1:0-10695 GCA_030264575.1 Tachinus sp. AB-2021
CAAATTAACTGAATCAATTTATTATAAACAACACCGCAAAAATTTCCATTACACATATTAAAATAAGGTTAAATTATAATTTCCACGCCTGTTAACCATTGAAACGAATTTCTTTAGTTGAAATTTAAGTGTATTACGATTGCCTTCCGCACTATCAATTTAAAATTGGTTACGATAAGTGAAATCCGTCTCTTTCATAACTACTACAAAAAAGAAATAATAAAACCGTTTTTGCTTGCACCAATTTCAAAATAAATTATCTTCAAAAATATTATTAATATCAAAACGTTGCATACTCAATTCTAATGATATGTTATTAAAGACTATTATTATTATACACGATTGCTTTTTATACTAATTTTATTTCGGTAATTGCTTCATATACTACATGCATAAATTAAGAAACGTCTTTATTTATTAACGAGTCTATTAACCACCCGAAAGTTGCTACTGTGTGTAATAATTAGCATTTTTTACAATGCCCCATATTGCAGCAATCTAAATGAAAATAAGAAGTTCAGGGATAACAATTATTTCTCTTTTTTGTCCGGTTGACAGTTATGGATAGTTATAATAATGCGATAATAGTGAAAATAAATTAAGAACACTGTTTTTTTTTGCTTTAGCCGTAAAACGTGTAATTTTGAGAAATATATCTCTAATTACAGTAATTGATTTGGGTGTCTGTGAGAAAATATTTGTCTGTAGTCATAATTGATGGATTTTAATGAGCGTACCGGTTAGTTATTTAATTATTTTGCAATAAAATGTAAATTTACTTTATGTGATTACTGTGTAAATAATATAATATGAAGTTTAATTATATTAATTAAATTCGTTATAATTGATTTAATTGAATAATAATTTGCTTTATGAACATTATCATTTAATTTTTGCATTTTTAAATTAAATTATAATATACGCAAATAAACTCCCAAGAACTTGATATACAAAAATAATTATGATACTTAATTATGCAAAAATTTATAAGTAGATATTTTCATTATGTGCAACAAAGTTCGGAACTGGTGCGCTGGTCATTTTTAAACAAGACTTACTGGCGCTGCTCATGCATGTTTAGCTAAAATAAAGAAAAAGTACATTTAAAGTGCATTTAAAAAGAATATATTTTTCAATAAGGTACGAAATATTTCAAAAATTCTTCGTGTCAAGGTGCATAATAACTTTAAAAAAAGTTATAAAATATATATTTGTCTATTTTAACAAATAAGCAAGCAATAATAAATATTGGAAACTACAAATTGAGTTCTGTAAAGTTGCTCCAATGTGGATATATAGTAAACTTGCTCTTCGTGGACTCGCCTAGGTACCGGGAAAGTACCAGTCAGTCAAATTATTTTTTAGACGACTATATCTGAAACTTAATGATTCTGGCCGCACTTGCATCCAGAATTTTGAAATTACTCTAACTAAAAGTGACAGTTCCCTACTGCAAAACACATTTCGTCCGCATATATCGGTCTGAATTACGAAAGTAGCCCTGTGTAACTACGTAACAGATAAATCAATTAAATTGTAAACTGCAGCCGCCTAAAAAATGTTGTGTTCACCAGGGTCAGTATAGTGTTAGCTTTCCGCGCCAGATGCTCGCCTCGCTAGCTCACCTCGAAACTCCTAGACTCGTCCAACTAAGTAGCACTTTCTGCCCTTGATAAACAGATAACTATCCTACGTCCCAACTCGCGACCGCAAATTAAAATTCTAATTCTATTTGGTGTTAATACACAACACCCGATTATTGGTCGCTATGTTAGCATTTTGCTTATTCTTTTCCTAAAAGATGCATTATTCATATTTTAAGGTGAACATTGTTTGTTGCCGATTTTATTATTCACCAGAAGTATTCCCTTTAAGATTTAATACATTTTTTAATTATTATAATTACAGATAAATTACAACAAACAATATCACAGAGACAGTTTATGAGGTTTGGTCATTTCTTTTAGTGCGCCACCAACCACGTTAGTGTTCATTTTTGCCAAAATTTTGTTATAGAAAATACAAACAAGAAAATGAATTATTATAAATTGCTGAAAAATATTTAACTTTATTAATTTTATAAACAAAATATATGTTGTAGATTAGAATTTTTAGTAATATAATAAATAATATACTTTTTTTCTTTCAAAATAAAATATTAAAACAATAATTGTCGATACTTTGCTGGACTAGTCCGAGACAACAGCTAGGAATATTTTGGCCGTGGTGAACACGTCCTTTTTTATGTGGCTGCAGTTTTTGAAGTTTTTAACATTTAATTGATGTATGCGTTATGTAGCTACAGTGACAGTGTTCTAATGTTAAACACTTTCAGGGAACTTCACTTTCAGTTACAGTAATTGCAAACGCCAATTTTGAGGATCCAAATGAGACCAGAATTATTGACTTTCAGATATGGCCGCCTAAAAAAATAATATTTATACTTAATTTGTCCAACTAAAAATTAGTTCATCAACAAACTATTGTGCCGGGTTAAGACTGTTAATGATAACTAGGCATCAAATTATATGCACAATCAAAATGCAAAAATATGCATGCAAATATGCACTAAACATTGTCAAAATATGCACTATCAAAAAAGAAACAACTTGGTTTGAGATCATTTTATTATTCAATTAACGAGAAAGTACAAATTGCAATATGCAATAAAGTTGCAAAAAGTAAGTTATATGCATTTGCATATGCAAATGCTATAATCCGATGTCTAATGATAACATATTCAACATAATAAAACAAAGTAGTGCTAATATTAAATAAATTTTATTTATTGTACATTCAGAATAAAATTGACGTCTGTAAAAACATATTTCGTAAATTTAATAATACATATTTTTTTGTGTTTCTGTAGGTTTATAATTTAAATAATAAACATCACTAAATACAATTAATAATTAACAAGCATTTTTATTATTTATTTAAATATAAATTTTCAATTTTAGCTATATGCAACCAAATTTACTTTAAAGGAAAAACAATATTGTTATATACATAAATATATTCATAGTTTCTATTAATTAATTCAATAGATTTGAATTTAATGCATAGAAAATTTAAATATAGGTTTGAGTCAAATTAGATTCAAAATTGAAATCTCTAAATAAAAAGTAAGTAGGCCGATGTGTAAGGAGTTTCATATAACTTAAATGTGCATCTCTGGCAAGTAATAAATATATTAGATATTATAAAATACAACAATATATAGTAATACTTCTTATAACTGGGTAATTAAAAATATGTAAATAAAATAAAACACAAATTCGACATGAATTATTTAGCTCGCACATTGTAAAACTAGCGATCTAATATGCATCTTTAGTTTTACAATGTGCGAGCTAAATAATTCTTGTTGAATTTGTGTTCGATTTACATATTTTTAATGATCTCGTTATAAAAATATTACTATTTCTTGTTGTATTTTGTATAATAATTATTATTTGCCATTAATAAACAGTTGATTTGGATTCGGAGAAGCTATTTTTTAATTCTTATTATGCCTTGAAATAATGCAACTTAAAAAAACATTATTAGTTAAATAGGATGGTTCATAAGTCGTGTCATAATTATAACCATTACTGGTTGTAAATGTTTTTAATTTTTTTAATACAAAATATAGGAACATTAATTAACAATTATTATGTTTAAAGTATAAATATAAAATTTATATTTAATGCGCCATCAAAACGACGCAAACTGGTTACTGCTGGGACGTTCTTATAAAATCTGCCAAGTTGATGTATTCGGGGCAAAATTAGAATAAAAAATCTTTTGATTTTGGATTTATCAAGAAATTGTCTGATAAAAGTGGACCAAACTGTTATTGTTATAATTTAAAATTAAATTTATTTTAAATATAATTGGGTTTTCTCCAAATTTGAAAGCGTTTTCTTATTCAAACCTATCAGAAACATTGATTTTTGATTTCTCAAATATATTTTGAAATATTGCAATGCATGGTTAGGATGTTTGTGAACACGTTATTAACTTCAAATGTAACTTGCTTACAGTTGGAGAGATCATATTTATAAGTTTTAATATAACTTACATTAACAGAATTTTGCATACTTTTAGGAGATTTATAATTAATAAAGCGTAGAAAGTCCTTATTCTATATAATGACAAAATCCCTGAAACTACTGGTCTTATTGGATTATTGGGTTTATATAGTGCGATGGCTACAGAATTCATATTTAAAACTATGTGTTTTTCAAAATTGCATGTAAAAAGAATACCGAAGCCTGTAATAAAGTTTTCAAATTATTTTCCAATGCGTCCGTATAGATATTATCAAGGCATAGTTATAATTATTTAATTGTATCCAAATAGCTGCTATCAGTCCATATTACCGTTCATTTGATTAGTCAACTCGTGTAATTATCAAATTTTTTACCTTACCTTTTCTTTTTAGCGGTTTAACTAATTTTTGTTTTGTGTAATATTTTACTGAAAATGTATTGTAAAGCATATTTTTAATTTGAGTTATTGTTGGTGTTTTATTATATTATATAACTATCTTATATAATGCTAGTTCAATGTCTACAATTAATGTCTCAAATGCGTTAATATGTATAATATTGAGTTTGTATTTGAGACAATTGAGAAAATTATTTTTTTGCGCTTGTAAAATTTATTATATCTATTAAGTTAAATATTGCAGGAAGTTAAATAACATTGTCTTCAGGAGTAGTAATCACTCTCTGACGCTCAATTGATTTTAATTATTTTTATTGTGTAAGGTGTTTTTTATATATGATGTTCCTAGTTACGTCTTTAATTTTGTCATAAAATAAATCAACAACTGCTAAATGGAGTCTATAACGCGGAATGTATTACTTAATTGCAGATTTGCATAATATCTCGTCTCCGGAAATGGACCGCACCTCGTTCAACTAAATCAACAAAGAGTCAGCTTTGATTTACTTTTATGTAGCTCTCGAAATGCATGGACAACAATTTGGATAAATATAGCTTTTTTTGTAATTTTTGTAAAAATTATAAATTTTGTGAAGTATTTTTTGTTTTTTATTAAAACAATAACAATTTTTTTTTCATATTATATTATTATTATGTAACTTGTAAAATGTAAGTAATTTTTTAAAGTAGCAAATGATATAATAATCTTAGAAATATGAACGGTGCAATTTGTTAATTTATTTAATTGAACTGGTACTAATAAAGTAGCACTACCATTATTTACTTTTGCCAAGATTGAAGTACAATTAACAATTGATAAATTATTTGTGTATAGTCTTTCTCTAATAAAATCGTAGTTTCTTTAGTCGCTCATTCAATTTTTGGCGCAATTTATTTTTTATTTTCAAACAAGTTCTTCACTTAACTTTCAGCAACGCTAAACTTGATTTCCATCCTCTATGGTGCTTGAGAATAAATATATCTAGCCCGGAATCGGGTAGCAAAGACTGAACATCTTCTAAAAGTGTGACCAGTATATTGTTCACTATTGGGAAAATCAAGAAAACAGCAAATGTCTTTAGAAAGCTTTTCGTTGTATTTATTCCTACTGGTTTGGCAATGCATTTCTTTTGCAATATAACAAAAAAGCTGTCCATAGATTGTGGTCGTGGGATAATATATTTCCCGATTATTTCAAGTGAGTTTACACATGTTCTACATTTTCCTTTGTTACAACAAGCTATTTTGAAATGTTTGTTTTACTATCTACCAGAGATAATCCAATATCTTTTGTATCTGATATAGTCATCTTAATTAGTTTTTGCATTAAAAGATACCTGTTATTAAAGCCACCCACAAAAACTGAAAATAATTAAAAAGATGTTAATATAATTTTAACTTCCTTAGTAGATATTTTAAGTCAATTGCTTTCTTAAAAAATGCTACAATTTGATTGGTTTTTTAAATTGGTAAATTTGCCAATATCTATGTTCTTTTTTATATGGAACATTGAATATTGGGTTCAAGTTATTGGAGCTTTTTTATTTGCCATAATTTGTGCAAAATTATTACTTTCTCCGTGATAATTTTAATATTTTTTAGTATTTATCATTCGTCAAAATTCTGGTATATAGAAAATTGCCAAATTTACTTTAAAAATTGTAAAAATTAGTGTATGCTACACGTGTAAAATGCGTTTTTTTTACTAGTCACATTATAGATCTTGTTTTGGTTACTCAATCTATAGTTTTTACTATCAATCTCTAATTTTTGTGACTCGTTAAAAAACATTATTATTTTACAACTTATAACATAAATAACTATTGTAATGTATCTAATAATATAAATAATGCAACTAATATTTTTTAAATTTTTAAATGGAGTCATGATGAATATTGAATATTATAATTATTAATGAAGTAACTAATGGGTAGTGACAGGTAGTCTCCAACCGAGGTGAACACAAATGTGGTTGACATAAGCAAACGATTTTTATCAAATTTATATATTGAAATTAAAAAATTGTTATTAATTATTTAAAAACAACGACAATATGTCAAAAGTTTTATAAAACACATTCTACAATGTGATAGCGAATAAATCATACCTAGTAATATATTATTATTTGTAAGTTTAGTTGAAGTTTGTAACTGAATAACTAAAACACTGTTGTTTCTTATTTCATAAATTTAATTTTAACTAGATATATTTTTTTTGTAGTTTACAAACCAACTAAATATGTCTAAAACAAGTGGTCTTGTAGAAGTACCTTATAAAATTATTAACAAAAAGTATTTTTATAAATGAGTTAGAATAGTCATTTGTGTTTTCCAGTTAAAATAGTTTACTAAGGGTAATCCGATTGAATCTAATAAATCGTTATTTAAGGGGCTTAAATCGAATTTATGTAGTTAATATTGTAATTTTTTCATTTCAATTGCTTCTAATATATTTAGTCTGTAATTATTAGAGTGTTTTAATAAGATGGTATTGTTTATCGAAAATTTGTGACATGTTAAGGTGTGATGGGCGACTGCTAATTTGTCCGGATTGGGCATGTTATGTGATACATATATTCTTTGAATCTAATTGACACATTTCCTTGAGTCTGTCCTACGTACAATTTATC
Organism: Tachinus sp. AB-2021; assembly: GCA_030264575.1. Classification (NCBI taxonomy): domain Eukaryota; kingdom Metazoa; phylum Arthropoda; class Insecta; order Coleoptera; family Staphylinidae; genus Tachinus; species Tachinus sp. AB-2021. The sequence continues at coordinate 7,061 of JARJEC010122478.1, forward strand.
ATTCATATCTGACTTGATTATTGCAAAAATGTCATAGATATAGCAAAACCAAATTTTTGAGAAATTTGGTATTGTTTTTTTTGCTGTACTTTCCAAATGACTAAAAAATATATATATCTAGCTAAAATAAATTTTATGAAGTACGAAACAACAGTGTTTTAGTTATTCAGTTACAAACTTGATCTAAACTCACAAATATTAATATATTCCTGGTCAACAGAGTTAAATAAATATTTCCAAACCAAAGCTAAGATTAAAGTAATAAATACAGACATTTATTTTTTGTAATAGTGTGTTAAATATTGGTTTTCCCCAAGTTTATGAAAGGGAAAAGAAATATACATAATAAAGACAGAACCAAAATAGTGGCGGACATGAAAACAAAGTGGCTCAAATTTAAAATAGGAGTTTTACATAAGAAACGCTCTAGATACGAGCTTATGGCATATAAATTGCACCTTAAATTACTTGGATAATTCTTTACAAAAAATGTACAGAGTAATAGCTGCAAAAACGAAGAATAAATCAATAGTTATACGGAATAAACAAATAGGGCAACAGAGAAAATAGCGGCCCAACCAAAGGGAAACAAGACCACTACAACTCATACAAACACTAGTACATAACAAAACAGAAGAAGTTTTTTTTTCTGAAAAAGAATTAAATTTATTTAAAAATGGCCTTAAACATGCCTTGTACCTCCAAAACCCATTAGAAGACATCATCAACAACTTAGACTTAGAAGCTTTACGTATAGAAGCAGCAGAATCCGCCACATTCCGGAGATCCGCAAAAGAAATAATCAACAAAACAAAAAGTATCAATAACAAGAAACATAAAGAAGATAGTGGTACCATAAAATCCTTAAGAAGTAAAGAATGTTTCTATTTAAATTCATAAAGGTAATGGATTAGTTATCCTTAAAAAATAGATTATTTTCATTACACTACAAAAAAAANAAGATTACAAACCAGGTAACAAATTCAGACCGATCGTTTCAAATCAAAACTCCCCAACTTAAAACATTGCAAAATGTTTGCAAAATTTTTAGTAACTCAATTCAAGAAACTTAAAATTAATAACGATAGTTCAATAAAAAAAACTCTATTTAATTAACTAAGAATCTGAATAATATTAAAATACAACTAATTTCATTTGACGTTAAATCTTTATTTCCAAGCATTCCAATAGAAGAAACCTTAAAAATACTAAAACAATTAGTATTAGACAATGACATCCCACAAAAGGAGATATCAGAATATATATTACTCATAGAATTAGTAATGAATTGCAATGCATTTGAATTCAATAACAAATTTTATAAACAAACCTTTGGCACGGTAATGGGCAACCCACTATTACCTTTTCTAGTAAAATTTTTCTTAAATCATTTCCAAATGATTTAAGAAAAATTTAAGAATAATACAGCAAATAATACGATACCAAAGACGACATGTTTACAATAATAATGTCAGATATGAATATAGACCTTTTTTAATTTTTAATAGTTTATATACAAGCATTAAATTCACACACGAACTGGAAATCAATCAACATACTCCCCCTTTTTGAATATTTTTATAATGAAAAAATATGAAAAACTAGAATTTAGCATTTATAGAAAACCCACATACACATTTATTTTCATTTACGCCGATTCAATCAGCCCAGTGAAACATAAACTTGCAGCATTCAATAGTATGATCTACAGAGCAGTTAATCACCTCCTTTCCAAGTCAGACAGAAATTCAGAATATAACATCATCCTACAAATAGCAGATTCATTAAATTACAACAAGGACACAATTAACAAATTAATAAATAAACATTAAAATAAATCGAAAATCAATACCTTCACTCATTTGAATCCTATTAAAGAAAACACCTAACCTAAATTAACCTATTAACATCAGGAATATAGTCTCAAATTGCGATACATTATATGTAGGACAGGCTCAAAAGAATGTTTCAATTAGATTCAAAGAACATATGTATCATTCAAAACCAATCAAGACCACCTGTATTAGAAATATTTAGTTGCTATTAAAAATGTTTACGTTGTCAACGAAATATATATCTAGCTAAATAAAATTTTATGAAGTATGAAAGAATAGCGTTTTAGTTATACATAGTAATAGTTATAGTGAAAGAAGGTTGCATATTTAAAATACCAAGATTAAACTACTTTCAGTTAAATTAAAGCGGCATTAAAAACACATTTTTTTAATAAATACATAATAATAAGATAAACAACTTATAATTGAATTATAGCTTCGAGAATTTTTAAAAATACATATTTTAATCTTTTGTTCAAATGTTTTAAGTGCAGATAATAAAATTGTACAAATTGTACAATTTTAACTTTTTTTTAATATAAATGTTTCTAAATTAAACTCGTATTACTAGAACGCATCTACGTACAACTAATAAATTGCCACTTAGAAAAATTGTTCCATAAATTTTACTAAACGTATTTACTTTTAATGCTTATTCTGGCAAATTTCCAGGTTTATTACTTAACAGAACAGCTTGCCAAAATATTATCGCATATAGGTGGATACACAACTCACACCGATACATAAAAATACACGAGAATGATAAATAAATAATATCTGAAGGCAAACAAACTAAGTGACTAGGTATTGTAATGTTGTTTAAGTGAATAATAAAATATAGTACTACGTACTGTATTATACATAATTTGTGAATTGATTTGCTTAAAGTTATATTTTATATTTTTATTAACACATATAGTTAAATGTGATTAATCAAGTGGAATTTTTTAGTAACAGCTAAGATTTTTAGTAAGTTTTGTGTTCCTAATAATTTTGTAGTAAATATTATTCAATTATTCCACTTTTGCGTTGGTAGATTAGAAATGCAACCGTGATGCCGCCGGATTCAGTTTTTGGTCGGAACCGGATACCGGATCCATCATAAAATTAAATGCCGGAGACGGACAGGAACCAAATCCGAGACCGGATCCGGCCGGATCTTGCCGGTTCCTTAAAATATATAAAATTAATAGTCTCGATGCGAGCCGGTAATAAATACGCAAAGAAATAATTAATCTCAAACAAAACTCAAACAAAAAAAAAACAAATAAAACATATCTTCTGATATTTTATCCTCTATGAAATAAAGAACAAAAACTAAAAAATCAAAAAATATATACATTTTCTTTTTTTGTTTCGTTTATAAATAGTATTTTTATTACAAAAATGAAAATTTTTTTTAAAATTTTTATTTATTTTGTTTAATATAAAAAAAAAATATTCGTGTTGTTACATTACAAAAAAAATTTTTTTTTATTAATTGAAACAATTAAAAAAATATTTAAAAAATTGATTAAAAATTCTTATCTTATAATTTTTGTAACGTCTAAAAAGTGGTTTAAATATATCCTAATGACAAATACTTTTCAAAAATGTTTTCCTATTTTATTTTTATATCAAAGAGATATAAAATGTTCCAAAGTAAAAATATTTTGAATTTTTAAAATTTTAAATTCAAATAGTTTTTCTAAAATTTAAAAACTACTTATCTCGTTTGATGTGGTTTTGTATTTTATTAAAAATTGAATAGAAAAAATAAACTTTTTCGTTTCTTTCATAATTTGATTTTTTTACAAAAAT
>JARJEC010122514.1:0-13172 GCA_030264575.1 Tachinus sp. AB-2021
CCATACATAGAAGGAAAGAAAACAATGGAAAACCCCACTCCTAGTCGAAGTATTGAAAACGTCGGAGTACAAAATTAATACATACTAAAAAAATAACAAATAAAAACGGCAAAAAGACTTTTATAAGAAAAGCAGGAAAACCCCAACCAGGGAACTAAGAAGGAGTACAACCAAATGACAACAAACAATACATTTATCTCAAACAAACCAAAACATCCCAAACATAGTAAAAAGCTGCCTTCTAGCGCCCATGAAAACTAAAGAAAGAAGCAGCAAAAACGCGGAAAAAAGCAATAACCTCAGTAAAGGAAACTACCAAAGACAATAATTGCAATGGAAAAGATGAAAACTAATTCCCAAAATAACGATCATGGGACATCAAAACAATCAACGGAGAGGAAGATGAAATAGTAGAAGAGATCAATAGAAGAAATATACGCATAATGAGAATTGAAGAAACAAAAAAATGAAAACAAACAGAAACAGCTGAAGGGCGGTTATACATTATACTACTCGGAGAAACCATTACGAAAAAGAAGAAATAAAAAACTTGGAATAATAGAAGAAAAATTTTTAAAAAATCACAAATCAGAAACCTACCTCATCAATAATCATAACCGTAGAAATTTTTATTTGTTTACATTTTACATGGGTCATTGCCCTAAATAAGCGGATGGCTTGTGATAAGGTTTTGGTGGGAACAACAGCTTATGGCTTCTAGACCACCAGGGGATAGAAAACGGGATTATAAAAACACATTTTGGAGTATCAACTGACAACCTCTAACTTGTTAGGCTAGTGCTTTAAAACTTAGCTATCCAGCATTGGAATAAAATTGCAAAAGTACAAATTTACGCCACAGTCCAAGGAATTAAAAAGGAACTAGATAAACTAGACAATCATAAGGAAAACACTAAACACATACTAGTTAGCTGAATCTTGAACGCAGAAATGGGAACCGACATAGAACACAGCAGAAATAGTAATGATAAACTTTTGCATAGGCAACAGAGTAATAATCAGGAACTTAATTTTTTTAATAAGTCACCTAATATACATACAAAGATTGAAATAGCATCACCAGTAGCATGATAGACTACAAAACATACTCAGGAAATCTAACATAATCGGTAAAAAGATAAGTAAAAAGGCATAAATAAGTACGGATCACAAACTATAACTAACAACTACAAAACAAAACCAACAATGGAGCACAAAAAGATGAAAATAAAAAAGTTAAAGAAAAAATATTAGGAAAAAATTCGAACTAAGAATAACAACGTAAGAGCTAACAAAACGGAAAGATAAGCAAATCCTCACTATAAACCAAAAATCGATCGAACTAAAAAGCACCATGATAAACACCAAGAAAGATGTGGGTAGAAAAGAAAAAAAAGCTACACCAAGAAAACAATGATGGAAGAATATAAAATTAAATCGAACAAAGAATCATCAAAAATACCCACAAAAGAAAAAGCAAAGAATTATACAAAATAAAAAACGAATCTAGAAGTACACTATATGAAACAAAAAAGAACATAATCTAAGGAAAAAATACAACAACTGATAACAAAAAAATCTCGAAAAATAAAAAGAGAAACAAGATAAAAAGTATCAGAGATAAAAACGGAACCATACAAACTGATGCAGAAAAGGTAGTAAATACATTAAAAGAACACTACGGAAAAATTCTTAACAAAGAACAACCAAAACAGCAAAATAAGAACAAAAGAAAAAGATAAAAACAAGAAAAAGAGAAATGCAAGATGGCCGAAGTGGTAAACACAATAAAAGAACTGAGAACAAAAAAAATTAAAAACAAAATAACATATATACAACAAAATCGTATTTACCACAGTGCTGTACTTCATAGAAACAATGCTCACACTAACGGTAGACAAAAGCATGCTAACAGTAGAAATAAAATTCCTCAGGAAAATATCAAACGTCGCCTAGTTCAACAAGAAAAAGAATAATCAGATATTCGCCAGCCTAAAACAACAATAACAAATAAACTACAAAAGAAGCAACTAAATTGGTTCGCAAAAGAGAATAGATAAATTATCAAAATAGGTATATTAATGTGTCTTCCTAGTTTCCTCTTTTTTTCCTATTTCTTTCTATAGTTGCTTGAACTATAAGAAAGAAAGAGGAAACCAGGAAGACACAGGAAAATAATGATAAACATAATCAAGGAAATGTTCGAGAGACACGAAAAAAGCAGAAGGGCTAGGCAAAATCGCGGACAACAGGCAGAAATTAAGGAGGTGGCTAGACGCCCTAAGGGGTAAAATAAATTGCAGAAGAAAAAGTTTATTAATGAAAATATGACAAAAATTTATTCAATACAATGTTAAATTAAATTTTGTAGATTCCATTTTTATAAAATGAAAGATGAAAGCCAAGAAATAAACATTTTATTATTAAAATACTTCTTCTATAATTAAAAACTAATTATTATTTTAATAATAAATTACAAATTTAATAATTATATTAGTTATTACTCTAAGTAATTATTAAATTAAATATATAGCATTAAAGGCTTTCTTTGTTTTATAAATTATTATTGATTAAACTGAGATTTTAATTTTCAATTAATAAAAAAAACTTTCAACGACTGATTTAAAGCAACGCAAATGTGATCTTAAATACAAAACGAGATTAATAATTGAAATTTCTATTATATTCCTGAAATGTTCAGCTTTAGCCAATAAATTGGGTTTAAATAAATAATCATTTTTCGCTCGGCAATGGTTGCTTTATTATTTATTTTGTAATTGATTCCACATCTGAACTAAATCAAATTAACAACCAACTTCCTAAATTAGTTTGCTTTTCGAATTTTAAACGGGGTCGTCGCGTTAAGAAATTTGTAGGAATTAAAGAGAATTTAATTAATGGTTAAATGATTATATAGGAATTTATATCAATTAAAAGTGCTAGGAAATTATTTCGGCTACTTGAGTCTTACTTAAATAGTATTTTTTATTATAATACAAATAAAGTATTATTAATTCTCATTTCATAAAATAATGCATAAAAATTTATAACAAAAAATATGAAAATATAGGTTTGCCATTTTGTCAAGTTTCAACAAAAATCTGAAATGATGCTTCATCTTCATACAGTACTTCGCAGCAAGTAATTGTTATAGATTTAAAAAATAAATCTGGTTTCCATATATTTTTTTATACTCAAAAATGTTATGACAGAATTGATATGCTAGTATAAAAGCAGAAAGATTGAGAGCAGATCAAATCGAAGAATGACATGGAAACCAAAATATCTGAAAGAGACAAAGATAAAAATACACAAGTAAACGAGACGAGGTAAATAAAAAAAAAATTATAAAAATACACTACTCAAAAGAAAAAAAATGTCTCTTTGTTTCAAATCGTCGTAAATTTTATTTCAGTTTTGAAATTTTGTTGAATCTTAGTATTTATGCTGACAAATTTATTTATTTATTTGTACAATGGTACAAATTTATTTATTTCTAGAAGTCTAGAAGTAACAAAAACCAAAATAATTTTGAAAATGTCTGATATCTAAAATCACTATTAAATTCAGTACAAAATATTATCTCATTTTATTTGAATTACTGCTTAACAACGTCTTGTTATGCTTCGAATAACCTTGCAAATAACATAATGTGAGATACGCTGGCTGCCATTCATCTGCCAGCGCTTGTTCTAGCAGAACTAGCGTTTCAGGAGAATTTTGATGTGTGTGAATAGCTTCACTACACATTCCAGGCGTGCTCTATAGGATTCAAGTCTGTGGCTACATACTCTCCAATTCATTATTTGAATGTCTTGAATTTAAAGATGCATATCATGTTTGCAACTTGGGACCTAGCGTTATCATGCATGTAAACAAATTCTTGGACACACGGACAAAAGTGATTATATAGGTAATTTTATCAACACACCATTTCAAAATAATAACAAGTTCAGTATTAGTATTTAATATAACTAACCAACAAATAGTTTACGTATGCTTCTCTTGTTTTTTCCTTACATGCAAACGCCCATCATTACCTGCAACCTTGACTCACCTGTAAACATAACACTCGAAAATACATTCGTTGTCAGTATGGGTGTTCACGTAAAATTGCACTCGCATTCTTTGATGTTTTCTGGTCAATATAGGTACTATAGTGGGTCTTGTGGACCTCAAATTCAGTTTAGGCTGTCTATTTCTTACAGTTAAGTAATTATAAACCTTGTAGCTTGCCAATCCTCTGCCTAAAAGTTTCCTACTGTAACTCTACGACTACGGATTCAACCACTGTAAGGACGCCTAGTCAACAAATAATAAGCTCCTTGTACCGTAGATCTTTCAAACAGAAACCGAGTGTGCAAATTCTAATTGTTGAGCTACGTATTCTTCTAACAAATATAAATTGGAGAAAGCTGCAGCTTCTTGTTTGTCCAAATTGTTGAAAAGTTGTTTTTACATGTACAATAGCGTAGAAAGCAGTTAGAAAACACACTACAAACAATCTCTAGCTAAGTGTCATCGGAGTGATTTGGAAGTCATCTTTAAGTTAGTCCATCAAAATTCCGCCATCACAAGCCATATGCTTATTAGGTGAATAATGTAAATTATGAAACGTTGCATGTCGTGTTTAGTTTATTGTTGCATTATCTACTCTCTTGGTTTTTCTAGACACGCTAGTCTAGAGGTGCTCAATCCAAATCGTTTGGTGGGAAAAAAATGTTATTGAGCTTAGATGGTCTGCACAAGTAAAAAAATAAGACCAAGAACTTTATCAAAACATGTAATTACCTTATAGTTAATTTAACACTTATATTATAATATTTTTTATAGTTCATAATAATATCTATTAAATTATGTATAAAAATATAGAAAATAAAAATATAAAAAGCTTGATTGGGTCGCAAAAAAATCTTTAATTGCATGCCCTTGGACCGCGGATTATCCATGCCTGCTCTAGTCAATCAAACACAGAATAAGATAAATTATATGTAAAAATATATGTGTTATTACGAGGGACATCCCAAAAATAAATTCCGTTGATAAAAATAGGACAAGTAGAGATACTGAAAAACTATTTGGTGCAAAACAGTCTACAAACCTTAAACTATTTTTTAAAATATCTTTCACATTTTGTAGGCATTTATCATAGCGTGCCACATGTTTTTGTATGCTCTTTTCATAAAAAATGTGTCAACCATGAGGTAACTTGTTCTTTTGAGGTTTTCGTTGATGGTCAATCAAAAAATGAGTTCAGTGTAAAATAAGATGATAGTCGCTATGGCCAAAGTAATGGATGTACGGAGGATGACCAAACAGGTCCCAGCTAACATCATGTAGGAGTTGTCTCATCACATTGCATTATGAGGTCGGGCATTGTCCTGAATAAAAACAATACAGTTTGTGAGGATTTCCTAAGCAGTAAATATTGGCATTGTTTGATTTTACAAACGGCGAGATTTTCAATAAACGCCGTCATTCTAAACAAGCTTTACAAAGCATACTCAATACACGGCGAACTCAAAATAGAGTCATCCATCGTCTTCTCCTTGACTTAGAGTAACTGCCGCGTATGCAAAGAACTACGATCACAGCGTTGTCGCAGTAAAAAAAGATAACTTATTTTCTGGATATGCCTTGTATTACACAATATATGTATTTGTCTATGTAATAATGATGCAAACAATACGTTTATTTTTGTTATTTAATTTATTTAGATTATTTGACATATGTGGCATATATCAAATTTCAACAAGATTCTTATACTAGTATTAATTTTAGGACACTTTGAAAGGGTGACTGCTTTTTTCTTTTGAATAGGCAGACATGTTTAGTAAAAACAGAAAAAAAGATAATAGCAAGATTTAGATGAGGAAATAAAGAAAATGTATCAAAATTAAGAATTGATGAAGAGAAATACGTTTGCAGGATATGTGAAGAAACCAATGAATCAATTCTTCATTTAGTCTAACTTTTATGTAATTTGGCCGTTTTCTTAATCGTATACATTTTCCAAAATATAGGAACAATCCATTTATTATTATTAGATAGGTGGCTAATTATTAATATACATGTTACCGTTTCAAAATTGTTAAATAATATAAATAAATTAACAGCATAGCCTCGCCTACCGGTGCTTTAGGACATCGGGTAACAATTAATGGCTATCTGGATATTGGAGGCAAATTTCTAGAGTAACAAACAACAAACTCAATACACACAACCTACATAAACACGGCTAAAGGACCTCGAGGTCGATGGATAGTTGGGTAAAATCCAACAAATACAAATACTACTGCTATAAATTAAATGAAATTTTTGAGTGATCAATTGAAAGCAGAATAACAAATATAGTGGTGTGAATGATGATTAGAGATTGATTAACAGGCAACCAAATATAGTGCTTATGCACTTATGGTAGTACAGATAAATTAATATCGAATAAATAGGTCTTTTCATAGACGAAACAAATAAAAATTAATTGTCATTTGCAAATATTTTATATCAAACATATGCATTAAGGAAAGGTTTAAAATTTAACTGAACTTTTCCGATAAACGCATTGCGTTGATTATTTGTCATTATAATAAAAACTTAAATATAATTTATGTGCTATTACAAATAATAATAATAATAATAACCAGCGCTGGTTATATTTCTGAGCATACTATACACCTCTCCCGTTATTTTCTATCTTTGCGCGTAAACGCCTTCCATAGGCCACGATAAGTTGATTATATACAACATATTAATATATTAATGTAGAATAATGACTTCTAATATATATTACTCATAATATAATAAAAGCAACCATAAACACAGGAGAATTAATAGATTTTTTTGCGGCAATTTAAAAATCTCCAATCATTCTTAATATCCCTGTATTTGTTTTATAGAGAGGAAGTTGATACTGTAAGCAGTAAAATATTATTGCAAAAATTAAGTTAAATATTGTAAAATCATTTGAAAATTTCTATTTCAGTGTGCGATTAAAAAATATTGAAAAGAGAACGACACCAGCATCATTTGTTCCTCGAGGAATATAATTTTAATTACTGAATTGTTGTTTTATAAAAAGAAAATTATTACTATGTTACTTCAAGGAGCAAAATAATTTTCTATGAAATTGTACATAATAATATTTAAAATAAAAGTTTTATAAGAATAATATTATTCGATCAAATTGGCATTATTACTTTAATAGTACCACAACAATACATACATAAAATATTGATGTGAATATGATGTAATAAATATAGTTATCGATTACTTACCAGCGAGTATTGCAAGATTTATGATATTAAGTAGAAATATGAACTCACCTGAAACAAAATAGAATAAAAAATAATTAATAAAACAACAAAACTCGATGAAAAATTATTTGCAAAAGGCCAAGGCAAAGTTTTTTTATTCAAAAATTTAATTTGATGGCACAACTCAATAACTCCATTGTTCGATGAAACCCGTTGAGTGATAAATGAATTATAAATATTCCAGGAATTTATTTAATAAGCTGTAAATTTATTATATATTGTAAATTTAAATTTTCTTAAAGTAAGTGGTGTCAAGAAACACTCCATTAAAACTTCCGAGTTTCCGCTAACTTTTAATAGAAAATTTGCAGCTGATAGGAATACGTCAGGAAAAATATATACAGGTAATGAGAAAATATTTAAACTAATAAATACAAAACATAATATTACATCAGCTATTTTTATAAAAACAACTTTTAATGTTTCATCTATAGCTTTATTATTTTATGCCATATAAAATTAAGTCATTAATATAAAAACTTGTTTTATATATATATTATATAAAATCAATTTAAAATGCAGCAAATTGAAATATCCTTATAAGTAATAATTGAGTAATATTTTTATTATGTATTACAAAAGGTAAGAACAAGTGCAATAAGCATTTGATCGACGCCTCTGGGAATATGTAATAAATTTATAGTTTCACAGATTTCTCTAAGGTATTTTCTTTAAAAAAGCATATAATCCCTTTTTCTCATATTTCATTCATTGTGAATTGATATTGTACTTTATTTTAAAACCGCTTGAGAGATGCAAAATAAATCAGATCAAATAAGAAAGAAATATCGGAGGATATATTTTTATAAAGATTGATTGTTTGATAAATCTGTATCTGCGTAGAGTATAGTATTATCATGTATATTCATTTCTTGAATCTAATTGTGAATGTATAAGAATATAGCGATGCTCTATACTTTATGCTTATTCTAAAAATCCCGTACTTTTCTCTTAATAATTTCCGTGTATGTTAAACTAACCTAAATAATTATAATGAAATATATAAAATTGGATAAAAATGACTGCCGGAGTTTCATATTCAATAATTACAAATGTTTGCGATAGTTACGCAACGACGAGCATGGTCAGAACTTTGAATTGAGAACTTCAGTGACTGAGTAACCCCGACCGATACCATTGGCCATTGGAAAACAATTAATGGTGCTCTAGTAATTGACAGCAAAATTTCTAGAGTAGCAAGCATTAATCCAATACACAATATATACACGACTAGCGGACCTCGAGGTTGATTGTTAGTTGGGTAAAACCCAAAAAAACAAAATCACTACTTGAGAAAAATATAAATCTAAATTGGTTTTGTTGAATAGTTAAACTTGTAGTAAATCGATCATAATTTTGTTCCGGAAATGTCAGTGTTCATACAAATATTGACAAAATAGATAATAAATTGAAATAATTATTTCATATGCTTTACAAATTTGTATATCTGATAAATTAAATTAAATTAGCACCATATTTGTATTACAATACGTTGCGAAATAAAAGTAAAACTAAATGATCCGGATTGAAAGTTCAAATGTTTCCAATCACTTAAATGAAATGATGATACATCAAAGGGGGGCGACTCCAACCGAGTTAATTGCCAGACCCATTGTTATGCATTGTCTATTGAAATAATTTTACAATAATATCAGTTAATTAGAAATGCTTTCACTATAAATAACTATTAATGTAATGACATTTCCTACATATAGCTTTTATAGCTACAAATATTTAAATCTATTCATAGTTCATCTCATTCATAATTATGAATGTTGGTCTAAAATTAACATACTTTTTTATTATAATATTATTATATACATTGATTAAAGAAACAACCTAAAGCAAAACACACTCGGCAGTTAAAATCAAAGATATATGATGTAATTAAATTAAATGATAATTTCAATTTATAAATTTATACATAAACGCGGGTCCCTTTGTATTTGAAGCTATGGTACACTTATTAATATGTACTAACAAAAATATTCGCTCGACAAATCTCACATTAACAAATTCGCACGGATCTAAAGGAAACATTTAAACCAATTTATTTCTTTCATACAAGTGCATCCATCCCAATTTACACTTTACTCGTAATATTTAACTAAAAACGGAGAACTTCCAATTTCACTACGTGCTTCCATTTTAAAATTCAGTTTGTAATTTATACCAACGCAAATAGTTTATCTATATAGTACATCATATGTTTATAAATTTCTCATCTCCGTAAAAATATTTTAACTTGTGAGGAGATATATGGTAAAATTAATTAAGATAAAAACCGAAATAGCTATTCGTATATTAAAGCTAGAAAATTATGTAGAAAGAGTCCTGAAAAACGAGTCAAGCTTAAATGTATCTTTAAAAAATGTTCTTTCTTCATCATGTTAATATTTGGTGATAAATCAATAATTTTGGAGGCAACATTTTCAGTTACAAAAAAACAGTATTTGGAGATACAATAATCCCATAAACTCTTATGGGAATACAAACAAGACTCTCTATAATGAAAAATGCTCTTTGTAGCATCTCGGTATACAATAAACTTAATAAATCCAAATTAAAGATGGTCAGAACAGTAGCAGAAATCAACATACGGTCCCTTTTTACTAACTTAACAAGTGTATTCATGAATAAAAAATATACTTAAAACACGAGTAGCTACTGGCGTACCTCCATTTATTGTTAGTGATTGGGTTGAAGCTAATACATAAATATTTTAGGTTTGGGAAGTTAATTCAGTTCTAATTCAGGTTCTATTAGGAACCAGTTTTTGGCTAGGTTAGGTTAAGTGAAGTTACGTTATTTGATAAATCCGATGTTTGTTTCTGACGGTAACAAAAAAAACACAAAAATGCCGTGGCCAGTATTAAGAAAAAGAGCAAAATTTTAACAAAAGGATCATGTAAGTACAAAGACAAAGGAAGCTATACTAAAATTGGATTACCGTCTGGTCAGGATTAAAAACGAAGATATCCAGAAATTTTCTAAAAAAATGAAATCAACGTCAAAACTGAAAGAAGAAGAAGTACTGAATAGAGTGAGAAAAGACGGGACAGAAACAGAAAGAAAAGGAAATAAACAAGAAAAAAATGTGAACTTGACGAAAACAAGGAATGACATCAGCAGTTTGTTCTGTGAACTAATGAAAATTAAATGGCTAAAGTGTCGGAGGAAGATCTTATTCTGCTCTTAGAATAAGATGTTTCAGAAGAGGCAAGATAATAGGCAAAATTGCGGGCAGTAACACGCAACTGAAAATAATCCATAAAAAAATTAATGGATAAGAGTAGATGATTCGTATTTCTTAAAAATAATAAGGTTCGAGATAGATAGGAAGAAGCTGGAAATTCAAATTAGAACAGGGGCATAGAAAGGTATAAAAAAGGGATACATTATAAGTATAAAAGTAACGGATCGAGATGATGTAATTAGTAGTATGTATAAGAATATATCCTCTACAGTGTTAAAACCTCAAGAAAAACCACACCGACAAATTGCAAGCATTTGAAATGTGGTACTATCGCAGAATCTGGCGTATTCCCTGGACGGATAGGGTCACAAACATTGATGTACTAAATAAAATGCAAAAAAAATGTGAAATTATTAGCAACATAAAAAAGAGAAAGCTTCAATATTTGGGCCACATAATGAGAGGCCCCAAATACGAAATTCTCCAGCTGATAGTGCAGGGAAAGATTAGTGGAAAGAGAAATATTGGCAGACGTAGGGCCTCGTGGCTCAAAAACTTAAGGGACTGGTTTGGTTGTAGCAACACTCAGCAATTCCGTGCTGCAGTCAATAAGGTCCGAATAGCTCTGGTGATAGCTAACCTCCGATAGTAGACGCACCGAACGAAGAATAAGAATATGGCAATAGTTAAAAAAACTATTAAGTATGACGTATATTATTAGCACAGAACGAACAATTAAAAAAATGGCACTATTGTACTCATTCTGAAGAGAATGTTCAAGTAAACGAGATGGTGTGTGATGTGCACGCGAACAGTACAGCAAGCATCTTCTATTGGCTGTAGTTGACTATGTGCAGTATGTGTTTTAAAGACCGGATTAAGTGAAATTTAAAATTGCCGGGCTAATAATATATCGTTTATGTTTAACCGGCTTTCGGTGCTTTGTGTCACTCGTTATTCCCTCTTACCCATTAAGGCAATGGGGGTCGTGAGGGTAAGGACAACCCTCGCAACCTTCCATCTCTCACAAACGCTTCAGGTAGGGCCGATCTAAAATGAATGAAAATATTAAAGCCTTCCCGATAGACTTCACCACTGTGCGTTTGTTAATCCTCTTTTTGATCACGTCACGTCCGCGTGTATTTGTTTTGATGCAGACTATAAGCTAGATAATGAGATAGAAAGAATGGGTGAATACACTACGGCCCACGTAGTCAATGAAAAATAATGCATAGTTCTTAACTTGCACAAAACTACTGATATGATTGAAGCAATCTAAAGCAGAGTATTGGCCGCCATACACGTTCCGGAACGCCTCACAGTTCTGCATGAGCAGACTGTCGGTCATCTGGCGGCCGGAACGTTGGTGAGCTCCGACGGAAAGTCAGGTGCGACTGAATAGGCGGCCTGTGAGGTGTGCCGGTGCGTGTGTTGCAGCTGTATGAGTCTTCAGGCCAACCGGTCGCCGACGACCGAAGGCCTGCGCAGGCAGAAGTTTGAGGCTTGCTGGAGCGTGTATGGCCGGTTTATGAGGCAATGAGTTATCAAATGAGATATACACATTTAGAATATCCGAAAATGGCAACAAATAACAATTTAAACATTAAGTGGTACCAATAGAAATGATGTTTGTTAGCTAGTAAAAATAAGGAAAATGAAAGTGGAATGAAGTATTAAAGACTTCCACATTTATAGCACATATTTTCTTGCTCATATTAGAGGCATCAATTTTAGTAGTTCTAAACTACTAAAATTGATGCCACTAATACGAGCAAGAAAATATGTGCTATAAATGTGGAAAAAACGATTACATAGCAAAATAACTAAGAAAATGAGGTCCAATGCAAGGTCGACAGGCACAAGGCAGATGATACCTACTGCCCGACATATAAAAAAGCATGTGGGGAAATGAAGAGGATGATAGTAAAAAAAATAAAGTTTTATAATGCAATGTAGGAAAGGATAGAGTGGCCACGGATTCGTTCCACGCAAACGTAAACTTAAATATAGTGGACATACATAAGAGGTATTTTAAAACCAAATAAGAAAATGACAGTCAGGCTAGTGGATAGTAGATCTAAATCAAGATGTTACAATCCAAATCAATAATAATATGAAGATAAAAAGTTATACTCAAACTTAAATAACAATCGCAGCTTTGCATGGGATATAATTGGGTACTCAGTATATTGATCTCCAAATAAAACCATTAACAAATTAAAAACATTCTTGTGCGAGCTAAGAAGCAGACCAATGCCAAATCAATAAAATTGGTAAATACATTGGTAATGTCAATTGATCAATGGCGGAACTCAGAAAACAATCAAGAGAAAAAGAAACAAACTCGGAAAAAATAATTCAACAAAATGTTAAAGATATGACAAAGTATATGGAACTGGGATACAGGGATACGGGATATGACAAAATCACTAATCGGGGACGTGGAACATTGGGTCATAAGAAAACATGAAGTAGTAAACTACCATTTATCACAAATTTTTGAGTAGTAAAAGAATTGCAAAAAAGCAAAGCGCAATATTTGATCAAAAATTAAAGTAGAAAAACAGCTTAACATGTGTTTTACAGTTCAATAGATGGGCTAGTAAAAAATAATGTAAAAGCTAGAAAATCAACTTGAAGAATTTTTAACCAGAAAAATATCG
>JARJEC010122555.1:0-10421 GCA_030264575.1 Tachinus sp. AB-2021
TCAAAGCAAATCATAAGGCAAAATTTGATTATATCGTTAATATTAAGCACATTAAAGATAATCATTTCTTGCCTTATTTTCTCTGTTTTAGACTCTAAATATTAATCGAACTCAGGTTATCAGAAATAAAACTATAGTTTAATATATATGAGTCCATTAATATACTTCGAGTTGATAGATACACCTCCAAGTCTCCATCTCCTGTTTCTGTTGCTAATTCGTTGATCTCTAATTCTTGTTCTTTTTGATCTCTTTCTAATAACGATAGAATTGTAGACAATGTGTTTTTATATTCTATAATTGTGTCTTCAATCATAGCTTTGTATGTTCTCCGTCCTTTTGCAAATCCCATAACAACATTATAAGGCTTGTTTAACTAAGCTCATTATATATTCTAAGTTTTTGGTGTCAGAAATTATTAACTCATAATCTCCGTTCCCCCAATGACCTTTAGTTGAAACGTCTCGTGTAAGTAGCTTGGGGTCATCTAATTCTCCCTTATGAAGGTTAATCCACATTTTTAATCCTTTTTTCTGAATATTTATATCAATAATATTTCGTTCTTTTTTAAATGCAATATGTTGCTTTCTCGGAAGGACTTCAATATCTGGAGATAGATTTAGTATGGCATTCTTATATATTTCGTAAAGTTCTTGTATATCATCTGATTTCCCTTGTAAATGATCTTCTTCGGTATATACTTTTATTTCTTCAACAACTTTGCTTATCTCCGAATTATCTTTGGAAGATTGAACTTGTTTAATACTTGGTGCAGATTGAGACTTTTTAATCGGATTGATAACAATAATATCGTTCTCGAATTGTTTTATTTCCCAAAGTTCAATGGGTAAATCTTTAAAATTAGATGACTGCTTTTGAAAACTTGTGAATGACGGCGCTACAAATATAACTTTGCTCTGTGACCAATCCACATCATCACGTTTTAGATTTTTATTGCATGATTCGTTATACTCTACTATAAAATCTGCTTTATATTCTAACATCAGGTTAAGATATGACACACCTTGATCTACAACACTATAATTTCTATCTCGTTTATATTCGATAATAACAAAGGACTTACTTTCTTCATCAAAAGCTAATGTATCGAAACGAACATTTTTTAATGAGAATTCAGTTTTGACAAACTTGAATCCTGTTATTTGCTCTAAATTAGCTTCAAATAGTTTTTGTATATCTTTTTCTAGCTTAAAAGGTTTTTCTTTCAAGTTTAATAATGTGCTTTTCTGTTGGTGGTATAGTTGCATATTATAGATGTCTTCTTATTATATCAGCAATATTTTCAGCTATGAGTTGCGTCTCAAATTTAACATCGATATTGCCATTCTTATTTAGTTCTTGAAATAATTTTTCTGCATGCTTAATCTTCTGTCCTTCCTCAGTACCCAAATCTATCTTATCTTTGCCTTTTGTTTCTACGACTAGATTTAGTTGTTGTTTTCCATCTTTTCGTTTAACAACGTATGCAAAGTCTGGCGAATAACTAGCACCTCCTGCAACAGGTATACGAATTGTACTTTTAGGAATTTTGGTATATACTATAACTTCCGATATATTCTTCTTTATATTTTGTAATTCTAAATCAGAATCATAAAAAATTTCGTCAAAATAATAATTTTCAGGAGGAGTAGAGCTTTCTTCAAACCTCCCAATATTAGCAGACTCTATTTCAGTCAATGGCTGTCCTGCACTATCTGTAAATGCTGTTGGATGAATTCTGTTGCTAACTTTTTTATACCCAATCTCAAATTTACTAATTGCATTATCTAAAAGATAACGAGCAAATCCTGTACGAATAATCCGAATTGTTTGTTGGCTTAGATAATCATTTATATTTATCTTATTCTGTATTTCAATAAATACGCCATGCAAGGTTTTTTTATTAACCATTAGTCGTTGAGATAGCTCAAGCAAGAACTCGCTATACTTCATCATCGACAATGACATTATTTCTTGATCTAACAGTTCTCGTTCTTCAAAAACAGCTTTATTCCCTTCTATCTTTATCCCTCCGACTATTGTTTTAACACCTTGAGGCTTGAATCTATCTATGTTATCTAAAAAGTAAGATGTCAAAATAGATTTAAATTGTTGTTCATCCTTAAATTTATATTCTAAGATAACTTGTTGATTGATTTCTTCCCACAAAGCCTTTAGCTCATTATATTTTCCTGTACGGATAGAAACCTTAGTCTTTTTAGCATTTCCATCCCTAACCTTGTCCTTCTTAATTCCATCATCAAATATTTTGTCGAACAGTTCTTTAAATATCTCGAAGCCTCCCTCTTTAAACTCATTGTTGCGTTTTATTGCTCCTTTGTTGTCTAACAGTTCGTAAATTTGGTCATCAGTTTCGTATTGTTCAGGGTATGCCTTTAAAATCCTGTCTATGACGTTTTCATCAACCTTCGTCAATACTTCTTGGGTAAACGCTCTCGATTTTTCGTTTATTTCATTAACCAGATCACGAGCAAAATCCTTTTCCGTGAAGTCTACATAATAATTTAGATAAAAAGTTTCATCCTTAACCCGACTCATATACTCATTCACAGGTAAGCGTAATCCTCGTCCTACCTCTTGCAGTTTAGAGGTGTCTGAACCACTTGAACGTAACTTGCATATCTGAAAAACGTTCGGATTATCCCATCCTTCCCTTAGCGTCCATTTAGAGAAAATAAATCGGCGAGGATTGGCTAAACTTAACAAACTTTCTTTATCATGCAATATTTCTTCTACCTCTTTGGCTACTTTCTCGTCTGATTCGGTATTATCTTTTGAGAAATAACCACCATGCGTTAAGGTAACATCTTGTATTGTCTTTTTTAGATACGTCTTGTAAAAACTATTTGTTTCCGTTTCTAGCAACTTTTTAGCATTTGCTAATATGAAAGCTTCTACTTTGGCTTTTAGCGAACCGCTTATATTGTCTCCATCTCTATATCCTTCAATATCATCTATGAAAAATAGGGTAAGAGGTTTGATCTTCACATCTCGAGTCAAAAGTTCTTTCTCCAATTTAAAATGATTTTCGATAGCCTTGTTAATCATTCTATCTTGTAAAGAATCGGAATATGAGTATGGATTTATTACCGAACCTTTGTTCAGCTGCAAGCCATTTGACAATACAACTTGTGTCTTATTCAGATTTTCTACCGATAAGTCAACCATCTCGCTATGAATTTGCGATAAAGATTCATTCTTTGCAAGTCGGTGTGTTGTTTTTCGTCCGTTATCATTTAACTCAAATTTGGCTTCTTTTCCGTCTGTATCTACAAGTTTGACACTAATATTGTTTCCTTCCTCAAACTCTTCAACATAGGTTGTGATACCTTTCACTAAATCTTGATTGAAAGCATCTACGGCTGTCAATTCATAAATTAGATTCTCATATCGGTTGTCAAAGGTTGCTCCATAACGAATAATATATTGCGAATTGAGTTTTTTTATCTTATCCCATGTCTTATTTTCTTGCTTAAAACGGTGTGGCTCGTCAATGATTGTAATAGGACGAACGGATGCTAAAGCATCAAAAGGATTATTATAACGGTCGAAAAGATTTTGATCGAACTTTTCTTCCATAGTCGTGGAGTTAAGCATACCTCCATTAACAACTAGCACGTATATTGATTGTCCGTTTTCTTGCGAACGAACAAATTCGGCTACTGCTTGAGGCATAACAGACTTTTTGCTTTTGGTCGATTTTTGTCCTTCAAGTACAAAAGCTTTTATTTCTTTAGCATATTCTTGTTTGAAGTGGTCTTTGCTGGCTTCGGATTTCAGAAAGTTAATAGTTCCTGCACGAATAGATACAGTAGGTACTACAACCACGAACTTATAGATACCTAACTGTCGGTTTATCTCGAAAATGGTTTTGGTGTAGGCATAGGTTTTTCCTGTACCTGTTTCCATCGAAATATCGAGTATATTGCTTTCGTTTTTCCTAAAATCGCGCCTAGCATGATCTATCTGATTATTGATCTGAATTCCGATAAGATTATTTTTGTAAACATCGAAAGGTATATCAATGACAGGATTCAACACATCTCGCAATGCTTGATCTTTATGTGTTACTGTGGCATTTCCCAACACATGTATAACGGCATTCACGGCGTTATCTTGATGCTGTAAGTTGCGTTCGAAGTTAAATCCTTTATGTTGATCTATCTGTTGACTCATGCTTAGTATCTTTTTATAATATCTATTTCGAGTTGCTTCTTGTTGCGAAAACTGTTCAATGCTTCCGACAATTCTCGTTGTGGCTTAGTCTCAAAATTGTGTCCGTAAAGAACTATTTTTTTAGGCGTAAATTCTTCATCGTTTTCCAACTTATCTATGATCAACTTGATATGATCTATGTTGAACCCTTTGTACATCAAATATAATGTATTGCTCTCTTTTCCTTTTCCATAGTAAGCCTTATAATCGCCAAATAAGATAGAGTCTAAATCAGTAGTTAGCAATATACGATCATATAGCGTCCATGTGGTAAGGATAGCATCAAGCTCGTTATCGCTGGCATCACTACCATCCCATATTTTGGTTTGCGTATCGGACGAAAGTTCGTCTATTTCTTCGTCATAATATTCAGGCAGTGGAGTTGTTTCGAATATTTTGAACCCTAAATCGCCTTTGTAGTCTGGCTTTTCAGCTTGTATCTTCTCTGCTGCTTTTTCAATACGTGTTTTGGTGATGTCAAAAATGATTTTATAACCTTCTCTATTTGCTTCACTCTTTTTGTCTGTTTCTTCAGGTAACTGTACCATGATGTATTGGCGATTGCCACCATCTCTCGCATTCAAGTCCATCATAGCATGAGCTGTTGTGCCTGAGCCTGCAAAAAAGTCAAGGATTATATCTTGTGTGGCAGGAGCAGATACAAAATCTAAGATTCTCTCTAGAATAAAATGTGACTTAGGATTATTAAAGACACTCCTTCCCACTAACGCATCAACTATTTTAGAAGATGTTCTACCATCTTCATAAATTATTGTTCTTAATATATCTTTTGCATTGATTAGTCTTTTTTTAGGCTTTATCAAGGTTGTTTCGTCATTTCCAAATACGATTTCATTTTCTTGAATCATTTTCCTTAATGTTTCTTCAGGAAATCTAAAACCTTTTTCTGGAATTTTGCAAATTTGCTTAGTTAATGGGTGGATAACATCGTATTTATAACCTCCAAATTTTGTATTGGCAATGTCACCATCATGGTAGACTCCTTTTTCATCAACGTTATCATAATGAGTAACTTTTGGTAGAATCTCTTTGTTTTTTTTAATCCATACTCTTAGTTCTGCTTGTATTTTATCTATATCTTCTTGATATTGATTTTTTAGTAATAAATATTGATTTTGAATTTTATCAGCAGCTACACTTTGAGCACTCCATGCTTGCAATTTGTTTTTATTATTAGCATAGCATATCATATATTCATGTTCTATACTTATTTGTGTTGGGTTATTATCTGTCGCAGTTTGGATAACAAGTATTCCAACAAAATTTTCTTCTCCAAAGACTTCATCACAAAGCAGTTTTAGTTGAGCTTGTTCATTATCATCGATAGATATAAAAATAACGCCATCTTCTCGCAATAGTTCTCTTGCAACATAGAGGCGAGGATAGATAAACGTGAGCCACGCACTATGACTATTTGAGCCTTTGTCTGTAAAATCTAATATGCGTTGAGCTTCTTCTTCGTTCACATTGGCAAGGTTGGCAAGTTCTTCTTTTGTGAATTTTCTGTCATCTTTGTATACAAATCCGTCTGAACCTGTATTATACGGAGGGTCTATATAAATAACTTTAACGGCTTCGGTATAGGCATTCTTCAAGTGTTTCAGTACTTCGAGGTTATCGCCCTTTATGAGTAGGTTGTTGCTATTCTTGTTTTGTTCTTTCGCATTATGTTCTTTGTTGGGACGAATGAGCGTTCGAGGTCTTTCGTTAGCTAATAATCGAGCGTATGACTTTCCTAACCAATCCAGTGTGTATCCCTCGTGTGATGTGTTTATATCATCACTCTTTAGAATTTCCTTAAAAGAATTAATTAAGAAGTTGCCTTCTTTGTCGAAACAGCTAGGAAAATGCTTTTTCAAAATGGCAATTTGTTCGCTATTGGCGGTTATATCCTTGTTGTCGAATATGTTTTGTTCTGTCATAACGCTTTATCTTGTATTATTTTTAGAATTATAACAAAAGTAATATTAAATCAAATTAAAGTGATGTAAAATAGCTATGAAAATTTAAGTATAGGACATATTGAATATTTCTTTTAAAAGAAAAATATATATTGTCCAAATAAATAGAGCAGTACTAGAACCGCTCTATATATTAATTATCTACAACAAATTCTTCATAGCTTCATCAATCTGACTATTTTCAAAGCTATCTAAATAGATTTGAGTAACTTTTTCAGAGCTATGTCCTAATGATTCAGATATAATAGAGGTGTTCACTCCAGATCGTTTTAAGACTGTTGCGTAGGTATGACGAGCTACATAGGTTGTGAGATTAGCTTCAATCTTAGCTTTCTGTGCTATCAATTTCAGATTAGGATTAATCTTCCCTATGATCTTATGAATACGATTGTATTTCTGAATTGCTGTGATATGCACCTTTCTATTCAGAATGGGGAAAATATAATCGCTACTATTAGTATCTGAATTAGAATACATTTGAATAATCTTCAAAGCTTCATCTTGTAATGGTATGTTGATTAATCCCTTAGTTTTTTGACGAACATATTCCATTCTACCACTTGCGATATTTTCATATTTTAAATGAGCTATATCAGTCAGATTAATACCACCTTGTAGATAGCTGAATATAAACAAGTCTCTACTAAGCCTTATCAATTCTCGTTCATTTGATAAATCCAAGTCTAAAATCCGTTTAATCTCTTCTTTCGTTATAGCTCGTTTCTTTGTTTTAGTGTTGAATTTAGCCATTTTGAATGAATTGAAAGGATAATCTTCCTTGCGAACTAAATTTTGCTCTATCGCTTTATTAAAGCTACTCCTCAATGTGCGAAATAACAAACTCATTGTAGTTTCAGCTTTATCAATGCTAATCATCCACTTTTCATATTCATTCAACCAAGTAAGGTCAATCTCTGCGAATAGAAAATCTAATTTATCAGCCTTCTTAAAGGTCTTGATTGAATTGTAAGAATCACGATAAATATTTGAATTGCCTATCTTGCCTGTCGATTTGTAATGTGCTATAAGTTCGGTATAGAATTCATCAACTGTTTTTGCGACAGTTACTTGCTCTGTAGTTCTTATTAGAGTGGATGCTGTAAAGTTCTTTTTTGAAGTCTTAAATTCTAATACTTGCGTTTGGTATTCCGATTTCTTATCAGAAATAATCTTTTGAAGATACTCTCGATTTGGACAATTTAGCTTAGGTTCATTCTTTTTAAAATCCCATTGTCCTAATTCTATGGATATTCCTAAACTTTGGTAGTTTCGTTTGCCATCTTTGCAAACTCGTAACATAATAGGATATTCCCCATTCTTAAGTGCTTTGTACTTGTAACATACAACGCTAATCGTAACATTCATGATGGTTTTCTGGTTGACATCCCAGTTAACATGATAAGCTAAAACCCTATTAAAATCATCACAATTATATAAAAATAAAAAGCAGCTACATTAACGTAACTGCTTCATTATCAAGTGATCCGACCAGGATTCGAACCTGGGACCCTCAGCTTAGAAGGCTGATGCTCTATCCAGCTGAGCTACCGGACCATCCTTTTTGCATAATTGCGGTGGCAAAGATAGTCTTTTTTTATTAAAAACGAATTTTTATACTAATAAAAAAAAATATTTCTGGTGTATTCACACATACAAAGCTACAAATCATATTTTGAGTCAACCTAAATATACCTTAGCTCCCTTAAAGCTATCAAGATACACAATATATTATAAAAAAAGCACTCATATATTAATTAAAAATATGAGTGCTTTTTTTTTATGGTCAGATTAATTTATCTTTTTCGTATCACTTCACCTTTAATGGTCAGCATATACACTTCATCGGGTACATTGGTAAACACCGTTACCTTCTTATCAAAAACACCCGGACGACCTTCAGCTCCATATGATACCGTTATAACACCCTCTTCTCCGGGTGCTATTGGCTTTTTAGTATAGCTAGGAGTAGTACATCCACAAGTGGTTTGTACTCGCTGAACTATAAGAGGAGCATCACCCGTATTTTTAAATTTAAATTGTGTCGTCGCAGTACCAAGAGATTCTTGGATTTTTCCAAAGTCGTGCTCACTCTTAGCAAACTCTGCTTTAGCTACCTTTTTATCTTGAGCAACCATTAAGTTGACAGATAAAACGAGCGCCAATAAGATAAAACCTATCTTTTTCATTTCAATTATGATTTTAGTTTTTATTTCTCAACCAACAAAGGTAGTCGAATAAAATTAGTATATGTTATCATTTAACATTTATTTAACCTTTAACTGTATATCCAGAGCAACAAAGGCTTCGTTAATTTCTGCAATAATGTATCCACCACACGCATCTTATCATCGGCTATAGCCGGACATCCTTCACTAAATCGGATATACTCTGGGTAAACCTCTGTCCATGGAATAGAGTCGTAGGAATGAAGGACTATATAACGTTTGTATGCATTATCATTTGTTTTCTCCAATCCATGCAGTTTGTAATGTATGTATATGCCATGTTTACTTGGTGCACGCACTCCTACTTTGTAATGCCCTTTGGACGAACAAAGACTACCCGGAACATTGCTGAACACTGGTGTATCTTGCGTACTGCCCCCACCCTTGCCATGACAACACAAACTACTAATCTCTACTGTATCATTATGATGATTCCATACAAAAAAACGATTTCTCCCCGAATGAATACTCAGGTCTACTAATATAGAATAATCAGTATTCAGCTTGTTTTGTCTGGCATATACTCTTGCACTATCTGCTTTCAATTTCAGACGCTTCATTAATTCCTCCAAATATACATCTGTAGAATCTTTTTTCATTTCTTGCATAGAGCCATCCGAAAGTATATTGCTGTCTTTCTCTGCTCCTTGCGAACTATATACACACGATACTAAGAATACAATAGCAAAGATTGTAAAACAAATACCTTTGTTAGCAATTTTCATTTCTATTTACTTACTTATATATTAACAATTTGACTCAAAATATGTTTAGACCTATCAACAATACTGAGCGTAAAATTAATATAATTAGCTGATTTTACACATGCTATCTGCAAAAATAACATATTGTAATTTATGAACAATTAGAATCAACAGTTATTCTACCTACGTTGCAACCGTTTTTCGAAGAATAAATAAGAACTTGGCACAGAGAAACTAGCCACTAAGTTCCCCATACAAAACCAACATGCATATCGTAGTTCATCCGCCCCAATTTATCCGCAAACTCGGCATCTGAATATTTCCCTTTATAAGCGAACCTGTTGACTTGATTTCTTACAGTGTGCAAAATCCAAACATAGACCTATCTGATATCTCTGAAAACAAATAACAAATCATCTACAGTTCATCATTTAAGCATCCATTCAATTAACTCTTGCATAAATATTTGGTCATCTTTTCCACGCCACGTTATAGTCATACCATTAGGTAACTGCATTTCCACACCACCCATAAAAATGCCGGTCATGGTCTCACCGAAAGCTACGAGCTTACCTCCATTGTCTAGCTTCACATAAGCACCATGTGTATGTGCCTCTTCCCCGTTCATCACGCTTATAGGAGTACCACCCATGAGCAACCGACTACCACTGTACGACAATTCATATTTATTATCGACCACCTCACTTACCAAACTTGTAGCACCCACATCAGGTTTCATAGGCAAGTCTAAACCATATTCCATACCAAAAGGAAGTATAATATCATTTACACCAAACGCCTCCATATCCACACGGTCTTCTTCATCCATAAATAAAATTAGCTTACCCCCATTGCTCACATAATTTACAATAGCCCCCTCTCGTCAGTTGTCAAATTATTCTTTGGCGTATCTCTTTCCCGCTCGAGTGGAGAAAGAATAATAAGCACATCTACCTGCGACAGCAAGCTATCTTTCAATAACTTATCTTCATTTATGATTAAGTTTAATCCTAGCTTATTGCCAACTATATCTTTATATTGATCAAACACATTGGGATTAACCTTGGTATATCGCAAACTCTGCTCATGTGAAATGTCTAGTAATACAGTCTTTTGCTGTGCGCTTATACAAATACTTAGTATAGAAGTCGTCTAGACTTTTTAAAAATGATAGTTTCTGTTTAATTTCAGACAATTGAGTTCCTCTATTTTAGAGGAAAATCATTGTTTATGGAACTTTTTAAGACTCAGAAATATCATTTTGTCAGCAAAAT
>JARJEC010122583.1:0-11976 GCA_030264575.1 Tachinus sp. AB-2021
AATTTAAATATCGATTATCTAATTTAAAAGCTTTTAAGGCAAGTGTCAGTTTCAAATGAATTTATTATAGCATTAATTATAAAAGATACTGTGTAATTTTCAATTAAATTTGTTATTATATTTATCATTAATTTTCTTATGACGGAATTCCCTCTGGCACTTGGGGTTTATCAGAAATAATTACAAAAAGCCCGAAAAATTTTGTAAATCTATATTTATACTACACAGGGTATTAAGAAAAGTGTAATAGGTATTCACGATCTACAAAAGAAAATATTGCTGTTTGAGTAGGAGAAATTGCAGCACGAGGCATAATGTACGAAACCTACAATATTCTTTCATACCGTACAGTGTACATAGTTTTTTGTACCAGCGCTTGTGAAAATTAAGTAAAACATAATTTATTAAAATGCTAATAATCAATTGAAGGTTAATTTTCACGTCACTTTTGAAAAATTATTATTCACACAGACAATGTTGCCAAACCAGCGTGCGGTTTTCTTTTATCACCGCACACTATGGCGCTATTTTTTCGCACGCTAATGAAAAAAATATTAAACTTCCTTACTTACTTACTACCGTGACTTTTTGTTTTTTTTTTTGTTAATTCTGCTAAATCAAAAAGTGTGTAGTAGACAATGTAAGGTGCGAAAGAAGATTACAGATTGAGTAGGAAACCTGTAATATTCTTTCATACCGTACATTGTACATTGTATAGCGTTTTTTGTACTTGCGTCGGTAAAAATTAAGCAAAACGCAATTTAATAAAAAATACATATGATTTTCAAAACATCGCAACATTATGAACAAGCATCCTAAATTTAACAAATTTTACTTGTCAAAAATGCATACCCTAAAAATGCTAATAATCGATTAAAGATTAATTTCACCTTTGAAGGATAATTATTACTCATTCAGACCGACAATGTTGACAGGGCAGCGTGCGACTTTCTTTTTTTACCGCAAAAAATTTGAAAGAAAAACAAAGTTAGATAAGATGTCCAAAATACCCTCCTTCTATTTCTTTCCAAGCCAGTTACCAACATTTTAATTTGAATAATATTCAAACCCATTCTAAGAAAAACCCTCTTTGGTATCAGATTTGTTGGCATATTTGATTAATTCCTAGCTGCAGCTCATCGAGGCTATTTACAAGAGTACCATAGACCAATGTGTGAATAGGGATGGCGTCAAAAAGATTATTATGATCTGTAAAAACCAATCCTGCATTGGAGTATGTTGCTTTTGTCGATCAAAACATGCGTATTGTAAAAGCAAACAGCTCTATTTTGTGTGAACATGTCATAATTCGTAAAAAGAATATTGGCAATAAAACTAGAAATCTTTAACACAATTGCGTAAAAACCAGCGTCAGCATCAAGTAGATGTAAGGCCTGCACTTGTACATAGTGCGGATACGACAGCTGCTTGTAGAGCAGCAGCAGATTTAACAGATTCAAACAAGAATTCTCATTCCTTTGCGAAGAATATCAAGCGAGATTGATATTCTTCGCACATTCGTCTCTGGATTGTGCTCTATAACTGGCAGCATTTATTTTTCTATTCTATACCTACTTTAGTTTTCCGGATAATTTGCACTGTTTGCTAAATGAACCAGAATCACGTAATCTTTGGTAAATTTATCCAAATATGATATGATTTGGATACGCTTCAATAAAAGCTTCCCTGAAATAATTACATCAATTTATTTATAAATTGTATATAGGGTTTCTCAACTTATCCATTTGCCATTGCTAACTTTGTTATTATTAAATTTACAACATCGATTAAATTTGCAAAGTAGTAGTATCATCATTTTAGATTTCAAGCAAAACAAATTCTAAACAAGAAAATATTTATGCATTTCTATATGAAACTTGTAAATAAACAAGTAATCTGCACTCTAATGTTATATCAACTTTTAAGATAAAACTCAAGTAAGCTATGAAAATTTTGGAAAAGGTTAAAAACATTATAAATTTTGATTAAAAAAAACTGTCAGGTTTTAATAAACAAATCTTGTGAAATATTATTTCTAAAGTTTAATTCCGCTTAAAGAGCATATAACTTATTTATTTATAAGTTTAAGATGTTAGTGCATTAATAATTTCTTGTTCAGAATTCTTTTTGTTTTCAAAATATATTGACATATGAATGTCCCATTTAAAAAAATGTTATTTTTGTAAATATCTCACAAACTAGTTCTTCAATTGTTTTTCTGTTTTTATCTTTGAAATTTGTAATCAAAATACTACTACTTCGATAAACAAAATTAGCAATGGTAAACTAAAAATATTTGCTGCTTTTGATCCTAGTCGTACATTTGTCTTACAAGTAGTGAGTATAGATTATAAATTTAACATACAATACATTTAATAATAAATTGTATAAATTAATATGTAAATTTCTAACCACCATATACATTATACATAATATTGATTATTGATATTTGATTTATTAATTATTTCACAAATATAAATGCAAATAACATATTATGACATTTTGAATTATGAATTTCCATAATATTAATATTATTATTACCAATTATTAATTAATGTAGGATTGATTTAAAATCATTATTACTTTAGTATTAATATTATTAATTATTAATATTAAAATTTAATTATTTTATTTTAATTAATCATCAAAATTATTAGAATCAAGTAGTTAATAAAATATGATGTAATTAATCTAGAACAAAAAAATTATATTATATTTTTAATTTCTTTTTTCATTATTGTTGAAATATTTATTCAAAAATTAATTGCTGCAATATTTCTCATTTGTTTGAGCAAGAATGTTTATATTTACATTATTTAAGATTTAATTAATGCCCTATAATATTTTCTTTAAAATTTTAATACAACCAATTTAAATTCGGAAGCGTAATGTTTACACAATATATTAACAAATAATATTTTTTATTAGATTTCAGTTTAATTCATTGACTATTTTTACCCTTAATAACTATCTTTTAGCATTTCACATTTATTCTTACTTATTTTAGTATTAATTATGTAATAAGATAAGCATAATAATAAATATTTTTTGTGATAACAATTTTACTTTATTTTTATAAAAATGAGCTACAATTTCATATACTATGCAAAATTCGAGCGCAACAACAATCATATTATTATCATTTATATCCGTTTAATGTTAATATTGAAGCAAATTTTGGTATTTTTATTATTATTAATTTATTTTCTAAACTAAGTGGATATGAAATATTAATGTTTCATTTTGTAACATTGTTTAACATGTACAAACAAACATGTTTTCTATTCTATAGATTTCAATTATATAAAACTTTTAAATTACTAAGCATCACTAGCTTTGGCTCTAAGAAATGTAAACTACGGATCAAACAAAGTTAATTAAAAACTCGGGGGAAGTCAACGTTTTGGAATATCATGAAAAAACAAATACATGAAATTTCAATCAAGAAGTTAAACTATTTGGAAATGTATTAAAATTTTTAATAGTATTTTGTTATATTAGATGGCTTAGACACCTTTTCTTTATTATTACAATTATAAAACTATATTCATATTTGACATAAATTTTATAATAATTTATTTTTATGTATACTATAAAGCTTTTGAGTAATTGATTCTTTAACCAGTTCTACTAATTGGACATATTGTTTTTGAATGTTAGTCATCTGACTTCTTCTATTTCAAAATCATTTAAATATTATGTTTTACTGCACTATATCTACTACCATTAATAGTTATTTCTGTCACAAAAGCAAAAAATTAAATATTTTGGACTATTTGACATTGATATAGATGAGGCAAAGTTAAGCAACATTCAAGTATATCTTTTGTGTGATTATTATACATCTTTTTTATTTTTTATTCCAAAAAAATAATAAAATAATGTAATCAAATTGTTGTAAATTTTATTCCAATTTGAATGACGACAAATTAACGTGTACTACTCGGGAGGAGCGAGAAGTAGTTATTTTATTGTTAAATTTGTTTTTAACAAATAATATTAATTTACTCAAATTAATTAACTTCATAATTGAAATATTGTAAATTTATTTAACACATTTATTTTATAAAGTTGTGGTCTTCTCGTTGGAGTCCCAGCTAAATTTATATGAAGTAGCTCTATAGTTGTAGAATTTCTGTCACAACACGCGTTTTCCATCTGTTGATCTGATTCATCCAAACAGTGATAGGATTATTAACAGCAGCTTATAGTTGTATTGAAGTTGGCGACCTAATGTTTTCTTCAATTTTGTCATTACCAATTGATCTGCTCATAATTGAAGTGAAGAATACAAGGAGCGTAGAATTATTCGATTGGTTTGTCACATTTTGAACTAATCAGTGTGGACTTAATGCTATTTATTGCCATGAAAGTTGTATTACAGCATTTTTTGCCCATTGCGTTTAGATATTGATCTTGTTTAGTGTAGTCTTTTGTAGTTAGTACAGTAGAGTATAAAATGTATAATGTGGGAATCGATAGGTGTGAGACGTTGCGGTAATAATTTTCTCATTACATTAGAATCTACTTTTTCGGTGATATCTGTAAGTACTCCGGTAAGTGGTATTATGTCAATTTTTATATATCCGTTATTCAGTGGTTTAATGTTTACAAATTTTTGTAATCTAACATTGGTTTTATAGATGCTAACAATTTTTGAGTCGGCAGTTCTGCTTAAAGTTGCTATAATAAGCATATAGCTTATCGGATAATATGAATGTATTTCTGTCACGTACAATTTCTTTTAATCTCGTATCGGTTTTGTAAATGCATTACATTTTTATCGATTGCCAATGATTCGCCAATATAAGCAATTTACTTACTTATTTGTAATTGTGTAACAGTTACAGAGACTATCATACAGCTCACATGACCACAGTCTCTGCAACTTTTTTGTCATTAGCTAGTGTAACGTTGTCGATAACAGGCGTTATTGTATCGGTTAAGGTTAATATAATATTTTAATTAATATTTTGAGGTTTGACTACTGCTGAATTATTAATACTCGGTGTTTCTGTTAAACCTGAATTTTCAACACGGTGAATTTTATGAGCAATATCTATTTTATTGTTTATCAATAAATCATCATTAAATAACCGCCATGCCCCATGACGTCTGAATAAAGTTAGATTGCATTCAGCATTCAATAATAATGTAGCGGATTTGAAAACAATATTCCGTAAATTCCTTAACATTCTGTGGATATATGTCGCAGTTTTGTTTAATACCTAATATATATGTCAACAATTTTCTGTTCTAATACATATTCTGTATTAATTTTCTTTTAATATCTGTCAGTTGAATCTTTTGCACAAAGCCATTCACAACTTAACCATTCATATTTTCTACAATGTTCAGAGTATTTAGTTTGATGGATTTAATTAATTTACTTTGATTCACATTTAATAATTTATAGGCCAGCCTCGCTGGTAGGGCGTAGCGGTTGGAAGACCATCTACTATGCTAGGAGTTTCGGGTTCAATTTTGTCAATGAATAATTTTTTTATAAAAATAATTATAAATGTTTTACGTGTGATGTGTGGTCCAAGTACACTTACATTGTTTTTACTTTAATAAAATTTCAAAATTTATTTATTTCAAGAATTGAAAACCCATTAAAAAATCACTAGAATCAAATACAACCAAATTAATGATATAATTAATTAGATATAATTAATAGTATGTTTATAATATACCGTATTAATTTTGAATCTACTTATTTATTCTACTATTGCATCTGTTAAATTTAAACACATTAGTAGTGTAAGTGCAATGCACTTTCAATATGTATCGGTAAATTCGTTTTTATATTAATAAACAATTCCTATATTTTACCATACTTGAAATAAAATTAAAAAAACAAATTTCTGATCACTTCAAAGTGTATATTATTTAAGATCTACAAAAGAAGTTTTAAAAATCTCAATCGCTTTATATTATATTTTAAACCTAAACAAATTGTATTAAAAACGGAATATTCTAGCGTTCTTCCTAATTTTAATAACAACAGTCAATATCAATTAACATTGTTATGGTAGGTTAAAAACATAATATATACTTAAGTACATTATGCACAACAGATAATCCTTGCTTGCATGTTCCTCCTTAAATACACAACTATCAGGCATTTTGTGAATGTTTTCCATACAAAGATAGAAAAGATAGCACCGCAAGAAATGTATTTGTATGAATGTTAACATTTTATTTGGTAAAAAATTAGTAAAAAATCCTAAACATGTTTCCGTTGATATTATTTATCTATACATGTAGAAACGTGGCTGCGTATGTATGTAAGTAATAGGATGATAAAAAAAATTAAGTGAAATTTTTATAGCGATATATGACTTAGTTAAAAATATAACAATTTTAAAGGTTTTGGTGTATATACATGCAGTGAGCAAATGTGAGAGTTAGACTGGAGAGTTGCGCAAATCCCCAAATCCCCCAAACCAATGCGTGTTGTGTATAAGTAGGGTTGCTCAGATATATTTTTGATTACCGGGACACGAGACAAAAGATTAGAGCAAACTAAATTGGAATTGCTGGTCCTCTTTTCAGTTGTTTTAAAAATATTATATTTAATACTTTTTTAGAACTTTAGGCTTTGTATAGTACAACCAACTTAACGTGGCCTATGGAAAGCGTTTTTGCACAACGATAAAAAAAAGCATAACACAAGAGAGAGAAAAAGAGAGACACAGTGTTCTCAGAAAGAAAATCAGCGCTGGTTTTATTTCCGAGCATGCTCTAGACCTTTTTTACCACAATTATCATACGCCTGGTAACACTGCGCAAACGTATTTCACGGAAAATATATTAAACTAGCTGAATAACGCGTTGCACGGAAACTGATTTTTTTTCATTGAGAATCATTAGTATGTACTTTTTGTCTTCTACATAAAAATTATTTTGTTTAGCTATTATCAAAATAAAGAAATAATTATTTGAAACAACTGCCTTTATCGTATCTATATAATTAATAAGTGCATAAGATGTTTCGTACTCTTTTTTAAGCACATTGCGCGCACGGAAAAGTGCGAGATTTGGCTTAGTTAAAGTTCATATGCAGAAGGAATGCAGAATAATAAAATTTCTGGATTTATAAGGTTAGGTTAAATTGGGTTTGGTTACTTTAAGTTATGTGCTGACAAAACTCATGCCAAACATAGCTGGACACCACATACAGCGTTATTGATAGGTAGGTCAAACGGAATATTATCTAACCTAACCGGACACGCGTTTTTTTTTCAGCTACATCTTTAGATTTAAACTAAAAAAGATGACAAGTGCATATAATGCGGTCAAACGGACATCGCAAAGCATATGGTGCTAAGCTGCGACCGATGGGAGCAAGAACGGGCAGAAATGGAGATCGTGGTCAAAACCAAGATCATTGACTTATTGTTGACATTATAAAATAACAAGGTAAAATTAAAAAAAAAAAATTATTTAAAAAAAATTATTTAAAAATAAAATTTAAAACAAAATGTACGCCACAGAACTTTTGACAAAATGAATTCCTGATAAAAAACCTTTTATATGAAGAATCACAAAGTGGGTCATCCCGTTTAAAATTTTTGAATGGTGCTTGTTGGAGGGTAGAAAAGAAGTGACCGATATGTCAACTGTATATCAAAATATGTCCCCCTCAAAATAAAAATTGTCAGGACTTTTTCGTTTTGTCCCAATTTTTTTAAATATCCAGGGTGGATACTTTGAAAAGAACAGCTTGTCGAGTCGTAACAAATACCATTCAAGCAAACAAACATATTTAATTATATTTTCCTCCCTCGACATATATCCTTAAAACACCACTACAGCTAACTCTGTCATGATGTTTCACAGAACACGTCTCATAACTTACTGATACAATTACTACAAGAAAGAAATTCAAATTTATGTGTTTATAAATACAACCGTAATAGTTATTTACATTCGAATGCGGGAAGTTTTATTTTACAGAGCGACAGACAACTTTCTAAGGCATGACCCCGTGGCTCATTAGTTGGAGCGCTCTAAAATGCTTAACGTTTGAGATTTGTATGTGACTTTTTGGCCGAAAAGTTTTATTAACTAAAACTTGTTGAAATATTTATTATGTATTAATGGAAAAATGACATTTGTCAATGAACATTAAATCAGTAGTTACAACTTTGGTCATATCATCGCAGATGGCAGTTTTTGAATTAGAATATTAAAAATTAAAAAAATAATTTTTGACTTTCTGAATAGTAATACAAATATGACAGTTGTTTGTCTGTCGTGAGTATGTAGATTTTTACGTATAGTGTAAAGAATACACAAACGAAAAAACGTTGTGCACATACAGATATTTAAGAGAAATTGTCATTAAATAACTATAAAATAGTGCTTAATTTAATTTAAAAAATTAATATTCTAATTCAAAAACTGCCATCTGTTGACCAAAGCTGCAACTACAATTGATTTAATTTGCATTGATAAACGCATAAATATTTCAATAAGCTTAATAAAACTTTTAAGCCGAAAAGTCAAATACAAATCTCACACGAAAGTATTTTACAGCGCACCAACTACTGAGACATACCGGTCTACAGGCTCGTGCTTTAAAAAGTTGTTGTTGCATTCGAATGTAAATAACTTTTATTTAATTTATGTAAATGTTAGATAAAAATGTATTTATTTATCATTCCTGATTAAAATTGTACAAATACGATTATCAATAATTGCTATATCTATAATAATATTTTATTTTCCTATTCAAAATACGTTAATAAAAATTTGTTTATTAGTAAATTTTTAAAACACTAATAAACTAATAAATTAAATTTTTTTGATCATACTCATAGCTCAATATTAACGACTAAATAAATTTCTCAACTCTGCACCAACTGCTGTTATCGATTATGTATTAAAATTATTTCATGTGAAACACAATTTTATCACATATGCAATCTCAAGTATACATATTATATATGCATAGACTACAAAATAACTTGAAGGTAGAAATATATCATACAATATGTATAGTTGTCAATAAATTCGAATTATACTCAAATAGCTAGGAACTAGCATTGATATAATATGAAATTGAAGCAAAGCTGCAATAATAATCGGTGATATTTACATATTAATTTAAATACTTCAATGATTTTTATTAAATTTTCCTTAAGATTAATTACTATGTAAACTTTACCAGTTCCTATTGATAGAGATAGCTAGTTCATTTGTATTATTAATAAGTATTTGCAATTTTAGAAACCTTGTTAATAATTGACACTTCTCACAAATTACTCATAGTTATACTACTTATACTAGTGATGACGCCGGAACCGGACCAGATCCGGTATCCGGCGGATACGGCTAATATTTGAAAGATTTTGTTCTCTATAACTATCCGGTCGGATTCGATTTTCTTCAAATAAATAAAAATAAAATAAAAATATGAGAACATGTTATATTAATTAATAAAATGTAAACAAAAAAAAACAAAAAAAAAACATAAAGGTCAGCAAATAATAATATAAAAAATATAAAAAAGTAATGAATATTGGATTAATATTTATAAAATAAATAGATTTAAATCTGTAGTAGTGCATACATAAGAATTCTAAGTGACAACTACTCACAAAACAAAACAATTTTGTATGCACCGGCAAAAATATGTAGGCTACTTTACAAATTATATACTGTACCTATAGAACCTTTCTAATAAGCGATTATAGAGAGTATAAAATACTGTAATTGTTGTCTAAAAATTTCTTTGACAATCAAAAAACTTTTTCTTTGGTTTTTTATTCAATTTTCAAGAAGCGAATAGAACCGTCAAATATATTCAATAATTTGAAAATACAAAATTTCTTTGCTTTGCAACTTTTTAGATCATTTTGATATTGAAAAATTAGCAATGCATTTTGGAAAATAACTTTAAAAATTTAGAAAATAAAATGCTCTTTTTGTTTTTCACGATTGATTTCTAGTTAAAACACCTTTTCGAAATAAAACTAAAACTAAAAGAAAATAATTTTGATTAATTTTTTTTTAATATATTTTTTTGTTATTTGTTGGGTCTTTCAAATTAAAAGAGATTGAAATTTATATAAAATACAATATTTCTTTTATATTAGACAAAGTAAATAATTTTTTTTTTTTAATAGAAAATAAAAATATATTTTTCAAAATTTGGCGTGTATTAAAATTTATTTAATAACAAAACGTTTTTCAGATTAGTTTTTGCACTACAAAACCAATTTATCAACAAAACCAAACAAAATTTGTTAATTTTTTCATTCCTTTGCTTTTAGAAAAAAAAATCAAAACAAATTTTTTTTTGTTTTTTTGGAAAAATGAATTAAATACAAAAAAATCAGATAATTTAATAATTTCTAAAATTTTGGCGGCGCCTATTTACCCGCTCGCATCGGCAATAGTAATTTTATATTTTTTATGGGTCTGGAAAAATCCAACCGGATCCGGTTTCCGATACAGTTCTGGTCCGCTTCCGGCTTTTATTTTTTATGATGGATCAAATCTTCTTCCGGCCAAAAACTGGATACGGAGGCATCACTAATTTATATTTCTAAAGGCCAGTTGTATAAAACCGAGATAATCAAATGATTAATATATTGTGGATTAATCACTGATCGTTTGACATATACTTAACAACTTTGGAGTAGTATTGATAAAATATGGCGTATTTTTTTTGTTTGTCGTTTAATTTTTTTTTTTTGTTGAAAAAATATAGTTATATAAATGAAGCAAATGAAAAAAATACAATTGAAAATAAAAAATAAATATAATTACGGTCACGTAATGTTTTTCAATGTTAATGTTATCATTTACTTTCCATTTCTAACAAGCTAACATGAAATAATCTAATATAATAAAGATTCTTTCTCTATCGCATTTTAGCATATTTACATCTTGCTGCCACTGTTACCGCTATACTTGCAAAAGATTTATCAATACCTAACGAATCTGCCACTATTTGTAAAAATAAGGTGGTTGCAGAAATATAATGTTAATTCGATTGTCTTGAAATAAAAATAGTTATTTCTAAATAAAATATAAAATATATAAATTAAATTATTGTATTCTTATTTTCATAATTTTGTTTTATATTCATATATAAAATCTAAAAATAGAACATTATCTTTGAATATGCAAAATAAATGTCAATATTCAATTTGCACAATGGTAATGTCTGGCACAAAAAGCGTTTCATTAAATAATTATCTGTTAATAAAATATTATCTTCCGTGACTATAAGTAATGCAAATAAATATTTTGACGTTTGGAGTTATATATGCTTTAACCCGGCGTACAAAATTAGTGGGTTGGTTCATTTTCACGTTATCACTTGTTTAGCATATTATTTGTATACAACAAAATTGTCAATAATAATATATTAAATGCATTGAATATTATCAAAAAGTTTGCTTGAAAAATATGATTATACAGAAACTGTATGAATTTATTTTGATTGTAATTTGATCAAAAGTGCACAAGATTAATTAATTAATTAAATTGAATGAATCGGGTTTCTCAAAAACAACCCTTTCTTGATAATTTTCATTGCACAAAATATATTTAGGAGACTATTTCCCGAGCAATTACATTTGTTATAAATTCGATTTAATTTATTCACAAATGCAATTTTTGTTAGTAATACAATGAGTGTATTGATGATACTCAAATTTTAAATTTGTTCAATTTTGATAAATAAATTGTTGTATATATATATATATATATATTAAATAAATGTTGCTTGGAAACCACCACGAGCGCGCTAGAGTGAGTGTGGTTTCTTAAAACAACATAATTTATCTAGACAAGAAGAACAAATTTGCGATAATCATTAAAATACACGAGTTGTATTTGTCAAGATTATTTCATGAAAAAACTTAAATACTTGAAAATCTTTTATTTATTATAAATATTAATAAATAAAAATTTATATTTTACTGACAACGCCCGATTTAATTTTTAGTAATGTCA